>WHYT01016202.1:229538-249803 GCA_009806455.1 Tetrax tetrax
GATGATGTAAAGGGATCCTGAGAGGCATCTGCCAGCCTGCTGTGAAGAATTTCTTGTGAGAGGAATGGCTGCAGACGCCAAGGTCAGTGAAGAAGGAGGGGGAGGAGTAATGCTGCTCCCGGCCAGAATTCCCCTGCAGCCTGTGGTGCAGCCCATGCTGGAGCAGGCTGTCCCCCTGCAGCCCATGGAGGTCCATGGAGGAGCAGAGATCCACCTGCAGCCCGTGGAGGACCCCACACCGGGGCAGGCGAATGCCTGAAGGAGGCTGTGGCCCATGGAGGACCCGCTGTTCTGGAGAGACTGCACCCCGTGGAAGAGATGACCCACGCCGGAACAGTTTCACGAAGGACTGTGGCGTATGGGTGGGACCCCACACTGGAGCAGGGGAGGGATGTGAGGAGTTCTTCCGCCGACTCTGAAGCAGCGGCGTAAAACAATGCGTGATGAACTGACCGCAACCCCCATTGCCTCTTCCCCCACCGTGCCACTCAGGGCAGGGAGGTGGCAGAGATAATGTTAAGTCCTGGAAAAGGGAGTGGTGGGAGGAAGTTATCTTGTTCCCTGTATCATTACCCTCCTTTGGTTTTAGTAATAAATAGTTTTCCCCAAGTTGAGTCTGTTTTGCCCCTTAACTTCAAGGATTTCTCCCTGTCCTATCTTGAACCTCAAGCCTTTTTTCTTATATTATCTCTCCCTTTTCCCTTGGAGGGTGAGAGGGGGGTGAGAGAGAGACTGCTTAGTCTGGTCCCAATTGGGGCAAAACTATGACACATGGGCAAATAGCAACTTACCAACAAGGAAAAATATTTTTAAGAGCCTGACAACCACACCTAATGTTACCTTGTTAACATAAGAAAAATATCTTAATGAAAGAATACTTAAATATAACTATGGTTTGCCATATAACAAACAACATCCTTTCATTTAATTAAAATTTATAATGAAATGTTTCAGTGGCCACTTGTCTGACTTAAAAGTGCACATATACATACTTAAAAGTGCACATATACATACTTAAAAATTATATATGAATATATATTACTTATCATTTACTATTTTCTGTCTCAGCACAATGAAGGTTGTCTTAATAATTACTAAAACATCCTGCAGGCACAAACAAATGATGCATATATATACACATACTGACATATATACATTATTTAGCACTCTCAATTACTATTGGATAAACAATGTTTTCCTCCACAACAGAACTTGAAAATGAACATAAGACAAAAAATACATTAGCTATCATGGAGTCTTGCTATATGAAATGCCTCTTCAACAAGGACGTGAAGGAAGAGAACAAGAAAAATTACAATAATAGGTTAAACACTACATAAAGTCGGCCTATCCCTCCCACAGCTCTATGGGGTGTAGATTTTATGCAGGTAGATCCCATAAATGCATATGACTGACTAAACAATTTTTATGTTTCCTCATCATTCACTGTGCATGACTTAAATTCTACACTATACATAGACTTTCTCCCCAAAATACAGCAGGCTTTATTTATTTAGAGTTTCCATCATCACTGTACCAAATATTTAGGGTACCACAAAAACTGCTGATAACTGAGAGCCCAACACTCTATTGCATGTGGGTCAGATGTAGAATTCTGCTTTCAGTCACCATTTTCAAACTGTGTGTCAGGTGGAGGTCCTGTTGGAGTGGTTTCACCAGGTTCAAGTAACCGTAGGAAAGAAAACTGGCTCAAATCTATCACTGATTTCAATGATATTAGAGTAATATAAGAATAGAAAGCAATTGGAGAGTCCAGGTTTGTAAGAGCCATGAAAAAGGAGAACAGACAGTTCTGAAACTTGGACATTTTCCAAATGGTAATTAAACAGTTGTACAAAAAATAATCTCTTGACTTTTTGAAAAGTTCTTACATGTGCTTTGACACTTGCATCTAAAGACAGCAGCTTAGATCACTGTTTTGCTTACCCCATCCCATCACCTGTAACATACACTGATGAACTGCAACAATCAACATTTCTTGCATTCAGCTCTAGAGCCCCCAACGTAAGGAGGACGTGGACCTGTTGGAGTGGGTGCAGAGGAGGGCCACAAAAATTATAGGAGGGCTGGAGCACCTCTCCTGTGAGGACAGGCTGAGAGAGTTGGGGCTGTTCAGCCTGGAGAAGAGAAGGCTTCAGGGAGACCTTATAGTAGCCTGTCAGTACTTAAAGAGGGCCTATAAGAAAGATGGGAACAGACTTTTTAACAGGACCTGCAGCACCAAGACAAGGTGTGATGGTTTTAAACTAAAAGAGGGTAGATTTAGACTAGACATAAGGAAAAGCTTTTACAACGAGGGTGGTGAAGCACTGGAACAGGTTGCCCAGAGAGGTGGTAAATGCCCCATCCCTGGAAGCATCCAAGGCCAGGTTGGATGGGTCTCTGAGCAACCTGATCTGGTTGGGGATGTCCCTGCTCACTACAGGGGGGATAGACTAGATGACCTTTGAAGGTCCCTTCCAAGCCAAATCATTCTATCATTGTCAAAGATGTAATACAAAAAAGTTTAAAAAAAAATATGCTCAAGACTACCACACTTCTGTAAACTAAACAAAATCTAGACCAGAAAACCTTTTTGTTTCCTTCACGTAAGAATACTCCAAAGCATTTAATTTTACAGCACAGATTTTTCAGCAGAGACTAGAAGCACATTTCCCCTTCCTCACAACTCACCTTTCCGAAATTACCTGAGAAGAAAGTGAGGATGGGAAATATAAATATTTTGTTAGCCTAACATTCTCAGTCTTCTCCTTAAAGAGCCACAGCTAACAAAGAGAAGAAGCTTCCAGAACCAAAACCAGAACTCAAGTAGAAAATTTCTTGAATATTCATAAAATAATTTCTCTGTTCATTGATATTTAAACAAGAAATACAGACACTTTCCAATCACTTTTAATTACTTAAAAAAAAAAATTCAGGTCCACTACTAGGAGAACTCAGGTCCACCTTTTCACATGCTCTGCTGCACTATCACAACAAGAATTAAAATCAGAAATTGTTACTGTCTGAAAAGTACTAGATGCTTCTGTTTTTAAGGCATCCATATATCTGTAGACTGGTGCAGTAAGAACAGGATAAAAAATGAGACTGTCTACAAGTAACACTCCCTTCACACTGCATATTTTCCCTTTTCAACTGTGTATTAGTATATCCTAAAAATTCATTGGTAAACTCTTGTCATTATTTACAGTTCAATAAATATCAAACCCTTCTTTTTGCTATCTAAATATTTTAGAGAATTCCATACCTATCTCATCCTCCTTTCTCCCTCATATACAACGAAAAATAGTACTTTTAGAAATACATAAAGTAATCTTCCTTACCCTTGCAAAAAATCAAAAGGCAACATTAGCTAGCTTCCAGATGGAAGACGGTAGTTTCCTTCTACGTTGCTGGACTTTGAATAATGCTACATAAAGTCAAGTATCTACTAGAAGAAAAATTATCTGTCCCAAATTAGTTGTGCAAAGAGTTACTTCAATATTTAAACTGAAGGAAATTCATAGTAAAACACAGCATTAACAAGGTCAGTGGATATAAAAATATTTAACATCTTTTTGTACAGACACTTTAATTACCACCTATAGCAGTAAAAGTCTTTGGTCTGCTTTCTGTTATTCTGTCATTTTCTACGATAATTAACAAACATTTCACTCTCCGGTAAAACAAAACTCCTATTTTGGTAATCTCATCACCTTGTTTACAAAATGATGCATTACCAAATTCTACATTTTCATAAATTAACATACACGCACAAAATTATTAACAAACAGGTTTGAAATTCCTACTTGGAGCCAATATTTTTAATGCACTTCCCTATAGTTTTGGGGCATACAAGCAACAAATAAAACAATCTCTCCCTTTCATTAGTAACAGTGAAGAATTGTTAGATAGGGATGAGGTCAAGAGATAGCACGTTTGAGCAAAACAATAACCTAAAAGGCAGCAATTTGACAGCTGCAGATACTATATACTCAAGTTAATCTGAAGAATTGAAAAAAATAACAGAAATGATTTTAAAATAAGTAAATTTTCATTAAGATGTCCAAGAACTAAACAGAAGGAAACAATTTCAGTGTGTTAACAAATGAATTATGAAGTTGTGAATCTGTATTTCACGACTCAAAATATTGATTAAAATGTAATTTAAAACAACTACTATGCAGATATGTATGTTCTATGCAGATACTATGTTCCTGACATATTAGCTTGATTTATTTTTTTAAAGGCTTTGGTTAAATATATCTATACATCTAAACTCTAGCCAAAAACCATTAAGAAGAAATGGCAAAAATATTTGCTATGAAGTATAACATTACAAGGAATGAACAAACAAGCATCAAATGCATACAGAATCTCCCGTCTGGTAAGCAGTCATGTTAAGCGACAATGCTACTGTTTGAATTAACTATTTAAATGCTGACTTTATTTATTTTATCTCCATTATAACTCTTAAATTAAAAGAGGGAAAAACAGTGTATTTACAAAAAAAGAAAACACTTATAAGGAAAAAAGGGGGAGCACGAGTAGTAAGAAAAAATAACAATAAGCAAGAATGTCCAAAAAGTGTAATTTTAAAGGCATGCAAGTCTTCACAGTGCACATTAAGGAATACAGTTTGAAACTGCTGAACATAATGTTAATGTTCAAAACGGTTACCGTGGCTTTCCATTTTTTTTTTCTTTTACTATTAACTATTCATTTAAGTTTGAAATCTAAAAACTCCTTACAAATGACAGGAGTTAAATGGAAGAAAGCTGGGTTCTTATGATTTTAAAGAAAATTAAGATTTGGATTCACAGAGCAAATGTAAATGATCATCTCAAACTAATTAGAGTTTCAAGTATTTCCTGTGTGAAAATTGTAACGAGTTACAACAATTAACAGCTGTCAGCAGATGCCTTTATTACCTAAGCAAGGATGGCAAGACATGTAAAGATATAGAATGCCATCACTGCTGATAACCTTGCTCCTTTGGCACAATGGCTTATTTCTACAATACAGCTCATCTGCCAGTGCAGAAGGCAACTCATCCGGCAGATGGGGGATGGAATGGTGGAAGAGTCTGAATTTATTTAGGTCAGGTGACCGAGATGCAGCCTTCAAGTTTCAGAGGAAGAAGAAAATACTTTTAATCCCCTGAAGCCAAAAGTCATTTGGAACTCTTCCTAGATGCTGAAAGATGATTATGAAACTGGCTACTTTCCCAGTCAAATGGCCTAGAAAAATCCTTATCTCTAAAGTTTCTGCTTGCTCCCAGGTAGATCAACCTGCCAATCCTGACCTTCTACCAGCTGGAAAAAAGCTGACTGTAACAGAAGCTACAATGCTGCTTCTTATCCCATTGGTGATATAGCATCCAAAAGGGAAAGTGGAAACAGGAAGCAAAAGGTGTCCAAGTTACTCCCATCAGACTCACTCCATACATTTGGTACATACCAAAGTTATAAAGTAAGAAGCAAAACTGTTAAAATAAATATCATCAACAAACTTACAATTAATCTAGTCTCTTTTATAGGCTCTAATACATCCGCTTCCCCTACAAATATTTACAATTGTTTGATACAGAATTTGACACTTCAGAAGAAATTAAATAATTTTCTTTACAACCTAAGTTTTTGTATTATGAGACCACCAACAACAAAGCAAATCTAATCATCATAGCATTTCAGTGAACTTCTGACTGAAACTGCCCTACCCTCACCTGTTACATGATGTTCATATTCATGAGCAGAATGCTTAACTATGTTAACTCATCAATCACAAAAAAATACATCTAAATAAAGTAAGAACACATCTCTTATTTAAGATATTTTGTTCTCAGAATTATTAATGAAACATAAACAGTATATCACTTGATTTTTAAAGTGAAAATAGCTTTTTAAGAAGTGCTTACAATCTTTCAAGAAGGTGTAATCCAGAGAAGGAACCATTCTTCAACTCTGTTATTTTATTGTTACTCAGAATCCTGTAAACAAAAACAGACAAGAATAATATATTATAATTTTGGTAACAAAATTACTTGCTGCAGCTCACACATCTGGTGTAAATCTTTTTGTTTAAGAGCCTTTACATCAAACTACAATGCCTAGTTCATTGTTGAGGTGTATATAGCAGCACTGCTTAAATATTATGAAGGAGAAAAAGAGGATTTTCTATGTTATGTGTCCTAAGTACCATGCAAGCTTACATTATTAACATATGAAAGAAAGTATACCTATATAGGATTATCATAATAAAACACCAGAATTGGCATAATAGAAAACAAAGTATTAAACAAGCAATCTACACATTGAACATTCTGTTCTTCCACATCCATTTTGGTTTTCAAAAACAGGCAGCATATTGCCTGTTTCCCATTTTCTCTGCTGTCACCCTCAGCCACTGACACATGGTCACTTCTCCCATGTTGTGCCTTCTTTCACAGCCCTCCTTCCCATATTTATCCTTCTCCTCTCCTATCTTTTTAAGACATTTACAAATAAGCTCAGTGAGCGCTCCTTTACCTCTGTCTATCCTTTCTTCTCTTAAAGGAACACACAACCACAAATTCTTCCACACAAATAATTGGACCAGATCCACCTAGCCAAGTACCCTGTTCTCCAACTACAGTTTTCTGCAGATGCCAATTATCATCAAGCCAGGAAATCCCTTGTATACCGGGATGGTTCCTTACTTACAAGGACCTGTCTTCTACACAGCTACATATTTCCCTGTCACAATAACAACAACAAAAAAAAAAAGCCTATTTTCCTTTTGTACTACATAAAATTTTGGCATCCGCAACACTCCTCCATTCCATGCCTTATCTCCTTTGTTTTGAACACAGCTCCTGCTAGCTTCATTTGATGCTCCCCCTTCTTACATTGAAACAAGCACTAATCAGTCCCTACCTACCCTCTCTTTTCCACATGTAATTATGTAGAAATCTAGATGGTCTCTTGCCAGCTGGAAGATTCATATTTTACTTACTCTTCAAATGAAAGTAATTTTGTAACGCCTTAATTGTTTCTGAGCTCTTTCCAGCTTTATTACACTCAAAAAATTCTGAGATAAGACCACCAGAACTGAAATAGTATTCAACACACAGACAAGTCACAAATCTACATAACAGGGTAACGATGCTCTGTTTTGTCTCCTACTGTTTTCCTAGCAATTCCTAACATATGATCTCTCTTTAACACATGACAATTTCTGATTAGCTCAGTGCCCATCATCCTATATATGAAGACAGAATTGTCGTCATCCACAACAAAATTTTCATTTTTCCACAATGTGCTACTTCTGCCATTTTATTGACCAACTATCAGCTTCATAAGCTTCTTCCAAAAATTCTTCACTTTACCCTCATACTTATTACATCAAGAAACTCAAACTCTGTCGACCTCCTACCCACACTGTTTTACAGGTCATCAAGAAATATGTTGTGCATTACAGGTCTCTAAGACTCCGCTCCACTGAGAAGGCTAACCATTTACTTCCACATCCACATTTTAGGCTGACATACTATTTTCATCAAATACCTTCAGCAAGGGACTGAGAGATGCCTTTTGGAAAACATCTATGTCTCATTACACCAACTGGATCATCCTTGTATATATTTTCCTGATTCTGAAGACTCCAAAGGTCTGTGGGGAATAGTTTCCCATTACAGGAAACATAAATTTTCCCGAGTATATATCTCTCTCTTTATCCAGGTATCCAATACATTTATTATAAATTCTACTGGTTTGTTCAACACAAGCATCAGACTTGGAACTATGCAGTTCCCCTGAACTCCTGGTGCACTTAAAAAATAAAAACCAAAACAAAACAAAACAAAAAACAAAACAAAAAAAACAAACAAACAAACAAAAAATCAGCATTTGCCACCCCTCCAGTCCTCAAAAATCAAGTTCATTCTAAGGAAAACTTCAGACATTCATCATTTGACTTTTTCATCCCCAACTTCTAAAAATTCTCTAGTATACACCATCTTGTCCTGGAAATGTATTCACTCTGTCAGTTTGTACCATGACTTCTGCTACAGTCACCTCAATTTCAGACAGGTCCTCTATCAAATGCATCCTGCAGATTCAACATTGACCATGCATTTCTTCACTTACACCAGTTACATCTTCAGGCTGGATAACTACTTCTGCACTTACAACTGCCACTGGGAGATTTCTTTCCAGTGTACCAGATGTTTCAGATACCCTTTACAACAGCCATAAACCAAGCACACACACATAAGCCTCTTTCCTCCAATGCATAGAATTTATTATCTAATGGCAAAGGTTAGTACTTCAAAACACATGATGAATAAGATAAAATCCAAATACAGAAATACCAATCTATGAAAACTTATTTTGACACAACCATACATTACACCAAGTCGTTTTCCTCTCCAAGTTTCTCAAAGACCACCTCAAGCCTCTGTGATTCAGACAAACACAGAGCAGGCAATTTTTTATCTCAAATCAAGACAGCTGAAGAAATTATTTGAAAACCTTCCCACTTCCAATCTGACAGATAGAAGGCTCAAAAATTCTTGAAGTTAAGATTAAATCATTCAACTAAGGTAACAGTTCCAATGCTAAAAGGAGGAGATCCCTTTCCTTCTCCTTACCTTACAGTCATACTATGTATTTCTACAACTCATCTCAAATCATCCCTGGCACCCACTGGTTTGGTAAATATAATAATCATCTAGAACTTGGTATGCCTGCAAAACTAGTAAAAGTAAAACATTTTAAAATCATACATCCTAAAGTCTTTGACACTACTTTTTTTTTCTTTGAGTAGAAGTGAAAAAAGGTTTCAACCTAAATAGTAAGTATTATTTGTAGAAATGGCACATACAGGATTCATTCTGCAATTCATATCTATTCAGAGCAAAGTACACCTTTATTTCAACATCCTTCCTGGTTTCAGGAACGTATGCAGGAAGAAAAGTAATTATATATAAAGAAATGAATGAAGGAGCTTATAAAAAACCTCATTAATATTTCATGCAAACTGAACATAAGGTGTAACAGCAGCAGCAAGAAAAAGCACGGACCAATTTCAGACTTATGGATACAAGTAGAAAAATGAGGTTCAGAAAATATCTGAGTCAACACAAGCAAGCAAACTACAATCTTCAATAGCACAGATGTAATTTATATTTTAGTTATAATTGACTTCATCTTAAGATTTGATTTTACCTGTAGTTTTTCTAGAAAAAGGAGCTATTCAAAATGGAGTAGAAACCACTTCAAAAGTAATTATAACTGACTGAACTAAATTTAAACTAAATAAAAATTATAGTTCTGTAAAAAAAATTAGTTTTCTGACATTGCCTATAAAATAATAGGCCTAAAGTAGAAGCCTTTGAATATCTGTGCACTAGGTAAATTTCTCTCTGGAGTGTGATGTACAAATTATAGTCAGTCTGATTTAGTATTTTCTCTGCAGAGGCTGTTAGTTGCTCAACCATAAAGGTTTAGTACAATAAATGACAGATTTTACAACACTCCATATAACCTAAGACATTTCATCACACTTAATGTTGTAAGTGTAATCTTTAAAAAAAATTAAGTTTAAAACTTGCTATTAATATATTTAGTCTATACATTATTTGAAGCATTAAGGGATGTGGCATGAGACGACAAAACACAATAAAACATTCACCTCAAAGTAGACGTTTTACAGTCACTTTCACAATTTCTGTGCATTAATGTACGGTGAAATGGTGAACTATTATGTACCACTTAGACACAGAAAATTATTTGTGATGAATAATAATTCTTAGTTACTAGTCTAAGACCATAATTTTTCCTAAGAGGCAAGTAATTCTGAAGATACACGAACTTTTCCATCATTAAGAAGTTTAAAGGGAAAATAGTAGACAGCTACAGATCTTCACTCATCCCCGTCTTGTTCAGCTCTTCTTTAACAAGTCACTTTGCAACATAAGTGATGTACCTGAAGATTTCATAACAGGGTTTCCATAGCCAGATGTCATTGTTGCTCCATATGTCTTACAAGCTCCAGATCAGATTTTTTTTTTTTTTTTTCTCTTAAATGATCAACAATACTTGCTTTGAACAAATGCATTTTGCTTGTCCAGCCCTTACAGAACAGAAAATAAAACATGGAGCCACCACAGGCAAACACACTCAAAGCCACAGAAATTAACACATACAAAAAAAAACAAGCCAGCTGAAAAGTAGATTCTAGAAAGTATTATGGATAGTGTCTCAAGTCACATTAAAGCAACACATTTTCCTCTCCTTTGACTGAGTAGAATGGTTGTAGAGACAAAGACGTGATCATAAGTCAAGGAAAAAAAAAATAAAATAATAGCACACCACTCCCGCAACAAAAACACACTCCAGATTCTCACCCATTCCAAGAACATTGCTGAAATTTTCCTTTATTGAACATAGCTTGAATCTGAAAGCACTGTTTCCATTTTGCTCCATAAAGTGGCAGAAGAATTTGACAAAACTCTGCAAAGAAACTCAACGATGGCTCTAACTTATTGGCAAGACCTTTAGCAATAGATGCCCTGTTGCTAGCACACAAAAAGTAACTATGCAGTCAAACCTAAAGTCTGTCCTTTATACTACAAGGAGTTTTAGCAACAGATACTAAAAGCTATGTAATAATCCTTTTCTTTTCGATGGGGAAGGGGGTTGTCGAAGGAGGGGTGGGGGGCGGAAATCAAGGCTTGAATTGTTTTTACCATTGGAATAGAGTGATAAAGACTAAGTGAAAAAAGTTTTGTTCTACGAAATAATTTTGGCTTGTCACCTGTAAAACAACCATTACTAGCATAGCTCAACTAGACAGGAATTTAGAAAGCATCTCCAAATCTCACAAATTAATCCTTTCATAGGATACTATTAAAATATACATATATCCATTAACACTATTACAAAACAGTCCAAATGGCCTCCAAGAAGCCTGTAGGAAGATTGGGAGATGGTGTAACTTTTAGCTGAATGCTGAAGTAGCTGCCAGAACACGTTTTAAGAGACTCAAGAAGAGAGCCAGGAAATGGAAAAATGAAGGCTGTATACTCTAAGGAATGGGAAAGCGGCCACCAGCAAAAATTGGACTAAAATAACCATCTGTACAACTAAAAAATGCTTTCTGCTGAAAGCTGTGAACATGCAAAAAGAAATACATTCTTCAAAGTTTATCTTGTAGAAGCTGCGATTTAACAAGGATATAAAACCAGTATTTTTCAACAGTTAGTATTTTGCCTTCTCGTGAGTTACTGGTGTCAAAGGGAAAGAAATGTAAGTAACAAATTGACCACAACATGAACAGTACTTGTTTAAAAGTAACCCTGAAATGATAACACTGCACAAGAAGACAGACAGAGAAAGAATTAGTAATCTTTCCAAAGCCCCTAACAAGAAGAGACAGTATTTTCCAATTTAACAAAAACATTATAATTGAGGGAGCTCAGCAATTGAACACTTGCAAAATCTAAGTTTGCAACAGATAAAAGATTTCCTTTGCTATTTCATTATTATGCACATTAAACAATATTAAGATTGTAAACTAAACCACTCAGAAGTAATGAAATTAACAAATTAAAACTGTGTCTATTTATATCACTCCATTTTTAACTGGGAATGTGCTAACTTCATATAATGTAATGATGGACCTTTTTTTCCCCCTACACAATCCCTCCATCATTCAAGAAACGATGCTCACTTTGTGCACCGCTATTAAAGATATTTTTTACTTGATACTCAACTCAATATGTGGCCACATGCTTTATTTATTGCCTTTCTCTAAGGACAAATTGCTCTTTAAGGACAGAAATTCTTTATTTCTAGTGAAATACAGTGCCAATCACTGAGTGGAGTACCTCAGTGAATTTTCTATGTAAAGTACTAAATAAAAATCATTTTAGAAAAAGGACAGAACTCAGGGGCAAAACAGAATGCAAGAATGAGTAGTAATGCTGCTGAAAATGATACTGCTATCAAAAGAAGTTATTGTGAAATTATGCTCTTACCAACCAAACCTCTCTTTCGAGTACTTATCCCAGGTTGAAAAGCCTACCCAAGAGAAAACTAATTGGATACAGCCACATCCAGTTTCTTCCAACTTTAACTTGGAGTTGCCATTTCTAAAGCCAACCAAAGGCACTAGTAAACTAACCCTTGTGACCATTACATTCTGGGAAGCTTCCTCCAAGTTCCCGCTCCCCTCCTCTTATCTGCAGCATCTTCATTAGTTTAAGATACGATCAACTTTTTCTGTAACAACCCTTCTGTCTTACTTCCCTTCCTTCTGCTCCCTCCCAAGTTTCCCCCTTCTTATCCACCAGATGTACACTTTTTATGATTCTGACTGACTTGCAGTTTAGTGCAAGTTTACTCTACCCCTCCAACCGCCATACAGACAGGCAAGAGTAACTCACTTCACAGGAAACACCGCGCACACAGAGATGCCTAGCCAGACTCTCCTAACTTAAGCTGTTACAGCCAATGCATTCTATGCGTCATATCACAGGAGTATTAATTATAGCATACGCAGTCACACCCAGTCTCACATGTATTTACATTTCCTATCAGGCATATGTGCTCTCTAGAAAGTGCTTTGTCTAGACATGTTAGCAAGCACTTCCTCTCAACTGCTGGCACACAAAGATACGTTTTCACAAAAATTTATATCCTAATCCTGCAGAAGTCAACAGTTTTTTGGATAGTTTAGCTCCCTGAACTGACTAGGCATGAAGCCAGACAAATGCTAGTAAGGGAGGGAAAAAAAAAAAGCCAACACCCACACTGCCCAGCAAGAGACTGGGAGGAGAAGGTAGAAACACACCAGCTCCAGTTCAGGCTATAGTTTTACAGGCAGCTGGATGTGTGTGTAACTTTCCACACTCATAGGGGGAGATCTCCTCTCCCCTGCCCTTGCTCCTGATCATCCCTGCGTCAGGAGCAGTAAGAAAGGGTGAAAGGGGACCTCCCTTCTCCAGCAGATAGCTGTAAAGTCAGCTCACTGCAACCCACGGAAACTGTGGAGCCCACAAACACACAATCTTGAGAACTGGTTTAAATACCTATTAACACCAGAGGCTGTTATCCTAAAACAACAGTTCAAGGTATTAGAATCAGTTGTTTGAGATGTCTTACAGGATGCTTTTAGATGCTAAGTTTCAAGGTAAAACCTATTCCATAACAACATGGGTTAACTAATAATAAGTTCTTTTATCTGACAAATAAGCCTTTAGGTTCATTTCCCCAGATGGAAACAGCACACCGCGTGGACAACACCAGAAGAGTTTTTCCAGACTGTGTTATACCACTACCATTTCCTTACATGATCCATCTTCTCCTATTGGCATCCAGTCACTAATGTTGCCTTTACTGATTTTGAGTAGCTGCTGAATGACCAAGAATTCTTGCCCATCTCGTGCTAAGCCAGTTATACTCACCCTTCAGCACCTTATCTGCTCTGCCTTTATTCCCTCTGCAGTCCTTCTGATTTTCCATCTCCATAACCAACACACCTATTCAAAGAAACTCACACTCCCATCTCAACTCCTCTCCATCTCCCAGTACTAGTTTGTCTTTTAATCCGATGTCCCTGCCTTTCTATGCTCCGTATCTAGACCCTAACCCTCCCTCTACCTCAAAGCATCTTTTTTTTTTCCATAGACTGAACTGACCAAGTAGAGGACATAGACTGCACTCTTAGACAAAGCACCTGAAGACAGCACAGCCCACAGCCACCTAGAGCTGTAATACTGGAGCCTTGCCTGGATGAATCCTAGAACACCCTTGTCTAGCGCAGATAGAACTGTGGAATTAAGCTGCCTATTTCTTAAACGTGTTTAAACAATCTGAATTTATTATCTTTGGTTTGTTTGTTCCTCCCCCCCTTACCTCCCAGAAAAAGCTCTTAGTTGGTCTGCCTTGCCAAAAAGGTCAAGTTCCTACTCCAAAAGGGAGAGAACTCCACAGCTCTGCCAAAACTGGCTGACTAGCTTGGATCACACACATCACCAAAGCAACCACGCGACTTTGGGGCCCAGCAGCTCTGCGCTGCAGCGCACCGGCACCCCATTCACTCTAAGGCAGCCTGGAGATCTGTAGGTCAGTAGTGCACTGCACTGCGGGACATACCTGCTGTCGTCACCAAAATAGCAGTCACAATACAGTAATGCACATAAATAGTAATTAAGGATATGACCTGTCCCACTGTAGCACTCTAAAGGCAAAAAGACATTACAGTTTTCACTGCTAAACAGTCAAACAGTGAAATCTAAAGGTGAAAATAAAATTCTCATCTATTTACTGTGTTAAAGACTAAAGATATCTAATATTGTTTAATATTTGCAAGTTAATACTTAAAATTCATTAATAATCTCACTGCAGAAAGCAAAACTCACAAAAACATACTTTAGTGATCTTATCTGAAGTTCTTACATTTAAAACAATTTATTATTACTAATGAAAAGAAATGCTCAACTGTTTGTAATCTTCATGGATTAACTTCTGGTACAAAGAAAGCATTTAAACTGTATAGATTCAAAAAATTATAGAGACTATTATGACGAAGATACAGACTAAATAAGGCAGTAATGACAAATCCACGAACCTGCAACATATCTGGCTCATGTAAAGTACATATGGGAAAAATTAAATTCTGAAAAATCTAATCTTGCAGCTCCATACCTGTTTTAAACTACAAAAATAACCTCTGAAACATGAGCACACTGCAAGCAAAAAGGAACAAGACACACATAGCTGTACATTCTTCATCACTGCAGCACAAACTCTATTTCTTTAACTCTTGACATTAACTTTTAAATTTTAATATTTTGCCATTTTGCCAAACAAACAAAACCAGGAGTACTACTGATCAATAAAAGACAACAATAAAAGGAAAAAGTATTAGTCTTGAAGCCGAAAATTTTTCTTCCTGAGGCTTGATACAGCACAACACGTCGAACATTTACTACTCACTGAATGGCTAAAGAATATATAAAAAGCATTGCTTATATGGATATCCCCATAGGAATAAAGGTATTGGGCAATTCTACATTAATATTATGGCTCAGAAAATTAAAAAAAAAAATTAATTGGTCCTCATTACAAAAATTTACATTTGCTCTCTAGAATTTTGCAGAGCTTACCTCTGCCCTCCTCCCTTATTTTCAATTCAGCAGTAATCAATACATAGTTCTCGTTGAAAATCTGAGCCCCAGGCTTGTGACAACTGCCTACAGTTGCATCTACGGTACAGAAGTCATATTTCTAACTACTTCACGTATTTAATCAAAAGTACAATAATCTCATTGCAAAAGGCACCTAAAACAATTAAGAAATGCTTATATAGAAGAATGATATTAAAAAGAAAAAACAGTACTCATTGAAACAATCATTCCCTGAAGACTATTACTAGCTACAGACCACCACATATGTTAAAGCCATTACTGCAACACTGAAAGAAACAAGAGAACACTATTCAAACTTGACTGGGTATCCCAGTGGATACGTATTAACAACGTAACATGATGTCTTCAGAAGCTGAACGGTTATTTACAGAGAACAAAATACTGCAACTTAGAAGAAAGCACTGTTCAAATTGTTACCTTGGAATTTTCTTGCAACACTCAAATATACACACAATCATAAAATACTGTATGTATCCAATATCCTAAAATAATAACCCCACAACAATGAATCAGTGTTGGAATAGGGCACACAGCAAAGCACGAATCTGATTTTGAATGCGGATTGCTACCTTCTCTACAAGGTAAATCTGGTCTGGTTGGAGATGTCCCTGACACTGCAGCAGGGCTGGACTAGACGACCTTTAAGGGTCCCTTCCAACCCAAACCATTCTACTATCCTATCCTATTCTACTACATAAACAAAATCAGACAGATGTATACTGAATAGATCTACTAGAGCACAAGCCTACCAGAAAACAAAACATCCCTAATGATTTTTAGGAGTCAGATGTCCCTGGTAAAAAGGCACATACGAGTACTTGCGGATTACTAAATTGTGGATGCGACAATTCTCAGGTGCTGTCTCCATACTACCGTGTGTTCACGAGTATAGCTTATTTTGCATACTTCGTGTATCCACTGACCAAAGAAAAATTTAGATAAGTTTTAATGGGAGTTTACAGGCCCTTTGTGGCTTAAAAAAATGTTATCACTGCCCACATTATTAGTACTGAGCACTTACAACAGTCTAAAATAGACTATTTTAACAAAAAATGGATTAGCTGTCAAGAGTACCTTCAAGTTAATAATGGAAATGTACTTTAAAAAAAAGAAGCAAGTTTCCACAGACAACATTTACTATGCCTATAATTCCTGTTTGTCAATGTTTTGGTAAAGGACACTTTTTTCCAAACACATAATAAAGAAAGGCTCAACTAAGTAAAACAAAAGGAAATGAAAACGGTTTAGCAGGAAACAATATTAAAAATCATAAGTGTAAGTCACTATACAATATCTATTTGCTTTCTTTTTAAAACTTGGAAGTCCTTTTTCTGTAAGAAGGAAAAAACTACCCACATAATTACACATAATTCATGTAATTACAATGTAATCACACACTGTGATATAGGTGACTCCTTGTAACATGAGTGACCTTTTGCTTTGAAACTTTAGAAATTCAGGAATCTGCGTTGCAAAAGGAAGGCTGCACAGATATCTCAGAGGCCAAATAAGTATGCCTTTCAGCTGCTGGTTGTAGTTCAACACGATTCTATTTGGGAGCCGGACAAAACCTGTGACATTCTAAGATGTTTCTCAACAGTGACTCAGTTAAGCATATCTTTGAACAGTTCTGAACACAAATCCAGGTGAATGCTCTGGCTTGTAAATTCTGATACTTGTAAGTGCAAACATTGATACTCATATGTTTCTATCAGGATATGTGGGTAAGCAAAGTTGTTGGCAGACCAGAAATGCTCCTGATTCAGAAACATGATTCTTTACTGAACGTACATGCTTTTTTTCCTCTTTACTTATATTCCTATTCCTATAGAATAACCTTTGTGCAATGGGTAACTAAAATTCTCAACAAATAGCAAGGATTACAACTTTACAGGCTTGTCTTCAGTGGGATTACGCATTATCTTCCAAAAAACAAAGTAATGGCTAATATCCAACAAGTTATGACATCATCATTTGAGCTTGCCTTAAAAAAAACACAACAGCAATGGATATCTTATCTCAGACTTCTACTGCAAGAATACAGCGCACTCCTTACTTAAATGTGAATCATGGCCACAGTATCTACTGAAATACAGAGTGTGTCAGACAAAGACGGACTTACATTCACCCATTTATGTTATCTTCACACCAAAAGCATCTCATCTGGCCGGTTAAACTGCAAAGGTCAAAGCCATCTATAGTGCTCACGTAGATACACCCTTCATTTGCATCCCAATCAGTTTTTATTATATAAGGCTATTAAAAAGGCCCTTCCTTAGCTATAACTAAACTTCAATTCACCTTGGAATTTGACCTAACTGCTCAGTAAAACACCAGCTAATTCTACCTGGATTCTAAAAGAATCTCAATTTACACACTACCAGAAATCCTAAACATTACTTATTCTCCCATAGACATCTCTCTATACTTCAACACTCTTCTTCCAGTGTTTGCTTTCCTTCCTCAACCATTAAACAAACTTACTTTGTCTCTTACCAATTCAAATCAAGTTAGGATATTTTTTTCTGAACTATAACTAAAGATTCTAACTAACACTGACCCAAATTACTAGGACAATGAAATGTTTTCTGGAAAACAAATGCCACGGCATTTCATAAACCAAGCAACCATGTCCAACTTATCAATATCAACCACTAGCTACAATGATTTGTAAGAAGGCAAAAACCTGGCCAGCATCCTCAGATGCTACTCATTTATTCTAATTTCCACTACCTCTCTTATTTCCTCACTTTTTAGAGACTTTTGTCCTCAAAAATATTGTGGGGAAAAAAATTGTAAATGCTAAATGCACAGCAGCTGATCTACTGAAAGTCTAAGAGTTTGATCAGTGGATGAAATGGATGAAATCAGGATTTCCAAAATGAATGTAATCACTTCATTTGAGTCATTCCTAGCTCACTCAAATCCCCCAAAAGTTATATAAAACTATATAGGTCCTCACGGTTTGTGCAAAGAAGAGCTAACATAAAAGAAAATTAACTGAATTAAAACGCAGCAGATCTACACAACAGTCATCTATTTTTGGCTACTTATCTCTGCAATGATCCACTAATCCAAAAAGCTATAATAGAATGAATATTTATCTTAATAGAAGAATCCCACAAGAATCAAGATTCAAGATAACTCAGGGCAGTTTGACTCTAATCAGACAACCTTCCACTATTCACCAAGTGCTGAAATTCTAAGTATCAGTTGGGAAAAAAAAAAAAGAAGTAATTTTTGGCAAAAGATAGATAACGATTAACCCAACCACTACTAATCAACATGTTATTGAAATGGCACCTGGGAGCACACCCCATAAATCACCAAAACTTTCTCACTAGGTTAACACTGATTCAGAAAAGGGAAAAAAAAAAAAATATATATATATCTCTCAGAGATATGGAAAGTCATGCCTCACCACAAGTTATTGCATCCACTCTCTCAGAAAAAGCAGGAGCATTGGTTTTATAATCTTTGTCTTATATTTAAGTAAAATTTCCAAGTATGCATTCATATTAATTGTATCAAAAGTTATGATACTACTGATAGCAAGAAACCGTGATTTTTTAATTGTTATGTCTATTAAAAAGTTTAAAAAAGGAAAATAAATGTTTCTGAAGTTATGAACTTCAAACGCTAGTTAAAACTGGAAGCAACTAATTAGTGCACGTAGATGTGCTCTGGATACACTCTAGATAACAAAGGAGTACGAAAATCAAGATGAAAGATGAACTATTCTTCCAAATCCGTCTGCCACTGCAATTATGAACAAAGGTTAATTCAAAGCATGGCTGTTGTGCTTCGTATCTGCTTGTCTTTCACAGCAGAGCTGTGACTTCAAGTTTTCTTGAACCAAAAGACCACCACCGTCAACTTCAGTGTATCAACCATACTATCATCTACTTTTATCAAAATTTTAATGGATAATACTATATTTTTATCAGTTAATAAACTATGAAGGCTGATTTGAAGCTAACAAAGACTATAATGAATTTGTTGATCAAACCGCCATCACCTTCTACTTCTTACTTTCTTTTCTACTTCAGAAACTTCACATATGACTACCCCTGATCACTCCGCACAGGTAATGTAGAAGTATTCTCTGAACCCTTGCAGATCGCCAAGCGAGAGCAACCACTTGAGCCTTATTCAGATTCCTTTTTTTGGCTCTCCCTTTTCTCACAGTTCCAGATCCAAGCATCTGCCACTGACTGGTTCCACATCTCACTAAGACTTTCTGAAGGAAGCACCTTCCTTGGCACTTAAGCACTGCCAAAGTTCAGAAAAGCAGCATCAGGTCATTGTTCTCATGATAGAGCCATATGCATTCTGTGCTTATTAAACTCAGGTTATGAGTAGATCTTTCAAACCTGTGACTTCCAGTTAAGCAGATAAATATCTTCAGCTAAACCCCATAGTTCAGTTTCTTTTCATCGATTTTGGTTATACTTGAGTCTTCCCACAGTAGCACAGGTACTTTAAGGCTCTCTAAAGAAGTGAGAGGGTTCCACTTTTAGGACCACCTACTGATGAAATCCAATGCTGCTGATGTCCCTGCCCACGGCTGGAGGATTGGACTGGATGGTCTTTAAAGATCCCTTCCAACTCGAACTATTCTATGATTCTACGGATTTCTTTGCTAGAGTCACCAGCTAACGTCTCAGGAAGAAAACTTGTAAATATTTTCTTTACATGTGGACATTAATATCTAAGTAAATGGCAACATATTTCTTACTTTGGGATAAGTTGCACATCCTGTTTAAAACTAGTTATTCAAATTGTGAGCTAGATTGCCTACACAGAAAAAGAGCACACCTACTGCTACCTAGAAGTAAACTGACCTCTTTTTCCAAAGAAAAAAAGACAACAAAACAAATCCCTTCGGCTGGTTTTATCACGAGCTGCAAGGAAGAAGTTGCTGTTTGCCACCGTGAAACTTCAGGCCCACCTAGCCTACGGCACACCGAGAGCCTCATGCTCTCTTAGCGCACAGTTGTTAAAACTACCTCAAAGCATGGTACTCTAAAGCTGAATTTCTCCTGAGATTAAACAAAAAAAAAAAAAAAAAA
>WHYT01016202.1:262950-274117 GCA_009806455.1 Tetrax tetrax
TCGCCCCGGCCTAGCTCCGCGGGGGCGGCGCCAGGCGCAGCCGCAGCACTGCCGCCATGTGGTGTCCCGGGGGCGGTGGGCTGCTGCGGACGGGTAGGAGCCACGGCCACCACAAGCACCCTCGCCTTTGTGTCGAGGCCGGGCGGGCTTCGCGCAGCGGCAGCACCAGCGCCGCCTTCCGCCGGTACCGGAGCCCCGCGGCAGCCAGCGCGCCCGCCGGGCCTCGGCCCCACTGCGCAAGCGCCGCGGTGGCGGCGGTCGCCACAGCGCCTGCGCGCCGCCGGGTGAGGGGGCCGCGGCGGGGTGGTGCTGCCCCCGGCGGAGGGGGGCGACCGCTGCTGAAGGCGAGAAGCGCCCGGCTGGTGGGGAGCCCCCGGCCCCTTCCAGCCCCGCGTCCCTGGCGGGGTCGTGGCCAGCGCTAGGCCTGCCCTTGGTGCCGCCGCTCCCCGCGGCAGCGGCTCTGTGAGCCGTCCGGCCTCCTCTGGCGGCGGCCGTTGCCTGTCCCCCACGGCCGGTGTCTTTGGGCCTCGCAGCGTTCTGCAGAGCCCAGGGTCCCTTTGACGCTTCATAGGCCCTGTCCCCGTCGCAGGAACAGGGTGGAGGAGTTTGGTTTCCCACTCCTCTGCTCCCACGCTTCACCTCTTGCTCTCTGCTCCAAATCCTTGGTCCTTCAGGAAGGACTGTTGCTTTTTATGCTTCGTGGAGAAAGGATAATCTGCCCAGGTGCTGAATGGCTTTCAGTACTAATGCCAAGTATCTTGTGCTTGTAAGACATTTGTCCTCAAATCATCCCTCTAAAATGAGGTAACACTGTTATTCCCACTTGACGGCCAAAGAGCCAACGGATGGAAAAAGTAATTTCAATATAATCAATCTCAAATGTCAAAAAAAAAACCAAAAAAACCTCCACCTACTAACAATATGTATTTTCATTGCACACTTGAGACTGCTTTTCTGGGTGTAGTTAGGTCATGTTCTCACGTTTCTCTGCAGCCAGGACAGCCAGGCACAAATGCCTTTGTGCCAATGACAGCTGAAATTCTCAGTACATTCCTTGCCTCTGGTAGGTGTGAGGACAATAAAATAACTGTTACCTAACTCGCAATCAAATTACAAGAACTGTCAGCAACTACTTGCATCAACTACTTTAAAAATTTTAAGGGAGACTTTGCAGAACCCATAGGAAATTCTGGTCCCTCACCAAGAACTCATAATGCCCCATCCTTACAGAAGAGCACTGGCAAATAACACCCTGCGAAATACCTGTTATTACACAGAAATGCAATTTTAGGCATTGGCAATAACAGCTGCCAAAATGAGTCTTGCGAAGTCTTTAACCTAAGGTGTCCTTGAATACTGTTGGACACTTAGATTGGGGCCCAGTTTTAAATGTAACCTAATGAAAGATACGGACAAACAATAGGAGTTGTGGAGTGGGGCAGGTGGAACAAGGTTACAGTAAAACATCACAATTATCTGTGCCTGTTACAGATACTCTTTGCCCACCATCATGTTTTCTCTCCTCGATTGTATGGCCTCTTACAAGTGAAGGTGGAACCTGTACCACGTACTAAAATTGTTGACCAGAATAGAAAGGGGACACTGGTCCTTGAACTTTGATATTAGGTTTGCGTCACTGAGTCACTCAGCAGGACCAACCTGATCTGGGTGAGACACAAGGCCACTATTACACTTGAATTTAATTAGGTCAGGACACAAAATAAAAGATGGCAGTGCCTTTATGCTCTTTGTGCTTGGCTGCTGTTGTGCCAACTGTAAGAGATGAAAGATCTAATTAGCATAAAACTCACCAGTAAAGTTAATTCTTCCGTTTTGGGTTTTGTTTTAAACAAATTCGAGCTGCAGAGTGAATTTGTATTGCATCGGTGCTTTGTATCATGGAGACACATAATTTCTGATCTAGCACCAAGAGTTTTAAAGCTGGATTGACTATACCAAACCACGGCCCAAGATACTTTTTCCCTCAGAAGTAGTGATAGGTTAAACAGTTCTTCCCTTTTGCTGCTTTCTTCCCATAACCTTCAGCTATGTCAAGAACATGACCTGATTCACTGCACAGCTGCATAAAAAGTTTGTGCTGGGTTAAGGTTCAACATGGTGATAGTGCACACAGCTGCCTCTGCTGGCAGCGGTGCCAGTTTAAACCACTGATTCCACCAGAATTTTGGCTTGGCATCACCACAGCTTCAGCATAGCCAATCAAGATTGCACTTCAGCGCTGCTGAAGGGAACATTGCCCTGTTTTTCTGAAGCTACCTGCTCCTCTCCCATCTTGCATTTGTGGCAATGCATATGTTTTGACCCCATTAGTCTCCAGTTGTATCAGATACATGATCCACATGGTCACATAATCTAACGATGATGATCAAAGTGGTGAACTGTTGCTTCTGGTGACTGTCATCATAGACCATCTTAACCCTCAATTTTGTCATAATCCTGGAGAAACAAATTTCTTGCCACTGCTTTTCATCTTAATGTCATGTCCAATTCCTTTCCTTCTAATTTAGATTCAAGTGTGTTAGTTGCCCTTGATGTTTCTGAACTATGTGCTCTGTTCTTTCCACCCTGCTGAGACCAGCCCCACTAAGATCTCTAACTATGGATCCCAGTTGCAAAGCTCCTACAGTTTTAAGTGATGCCTCTGTATAAACTGCTGCTATTGAAACCTTGAAGTGTTATTCTCTGTTGATTTACATTCTCTTAGTTTGTCTGCTTCGGCAGTGAATCTAATTCCAGGGTGTACTGTTTCTCACCTGTTTTCAAAAAGCTGGAAGGCTTCAACCAAAAGCCTCTTGAAGGCTTATGCTTTTACCCTCATCTTTCCTCTTTCATGCAAATTACTGCAATTTCCATTCTGTGCCAAAGATTTGAAAATGTGTTTTCTAACATTGGCTCAGGAAAGCTCTTAATCCAAAACATATGTCCCATAGGAGTCACTTAACAAATTTCATGTGTTGTTTTTTTTTGAACTGCGATGTATCTTTGTCAAGTTTATTAGATCACTAATTTATTGCAGTTGTAGTGGTCCAAGGATATAAGGATAAAGTTAAATTGTATGTCTGCTTCAAAAAACAGAAAGTCCTGTTCCTCCTAGCTTTTCCAACAACCCCTCTACCTTTAGGTTATGTGCCCTTGCTCTTGCTCCACCTGTGCTGGTCATCTGATTGTTCAGTACACCAATTCAACTCAACAACTAGGCTAACCTTTTTTAAAGTTGTTTTTTTTTCTGCCCGGTTATTGAGTTGAATCAGCTCAGAGAAGGGTTAAAAGAGTTCCAGAGCTGGAGGAAGGCAGGACACTAGCCAAGGGAGTGGAACCTCCCACCTGGGCAGCAAAGTAAGCTGCTTTTTGTAACTTCAAGAAAGACAAGATTTGTAGGGGAATGGAATATCTTTTATTATAGCAGCTAATACAGCTGCAAAAAAAGAAAAAAAGGAAACAAGCTGTTCCCAAAACTTACTGGCTATAGCTGGGGTAGCAGCTGCTCTAAAATATTAACTCTTTCTGCACTTTTTGCTTCTTTTTCTGAATTAAAAAAAAAAAAAAAACAACCAAAAAACAAAAAAAAAAAACCCCAAACTTTCTTTTCCTCAATCTTCTCATTCTCCATCAGTGTTGGTAATCTTGTCAGTGCTGGTAACACTTTACTTGAGGTGAGGCATCTAACTTGAACTGTTTTGAAAACTGTTTTGAATGTGCTTTGCTTCCAGATTGCAAACAAGTATACTCAGTCATTTTCTGTTGTTTCCCTTCCCTCCATAAAGTTCACCACTGGTACATTCAATTTTGAAAATTATTTTTTCCTCTCCTCTTTCTAATCTACTAATTACTAACTTTTTGTAGCCAAGATATTAGGGAGAAGGGTGTGGGAAAGAGGGGAAGGCAAGGAAATTCTTATCAGTGTTTATGTGTAAACAAAGGTAGCTTTGGCAGCACTTCAAATCCTTCATATGTCCTCAGGACAGAGAAATAAATAGGAGGTTTTAAGTTATTTTTGTCTGTCTTTCATTCTGATTCTTTTCTTTGCTTCCTCCTTCCCTTTTATCAGTTCAGGTTTCACATCCCTGCACATTTTTCTGGGCTATCATCGCCTTCACCAAAATGATTGCTCCCTTATTCTCCTCTCAATGGATTCCTATGCTGCTGCTACCTTCATATCCTTTCTCTCTTTTTTTTTTTTTTTCTTCTCACTGCCACGGAGTGTTCTACCTACCACATTTCACCTCTTCCCTTAATGGATTGGGACATCACCAGTTGTTTTGTTTGCTCAGCAATTGTCAAGGAAGAGGAAGCCTTTGGTTGCCCTCAGCTATGTCTGCAATACTGCGGTTATTTGCTATTCCAAGTACAGGGAGGTGATGATAACTGCTGGCACATGCTGCCTTGCTCTTGGTAACCACTAAATCCAAGCAGGCACAGAGTCACCTTTCTACAACTACTTCTTACACAGCTGCAGGTTGTAGTATTATATCCCTGCCTCTGCCAGGCAGTGCACAGTTACCCCAAGCTCTGCTGTTGCTTGTGACAAACAGTTATTCCCAGATGCCTGGCTGATGTTTGTCATGTTGGACATCCTCCAGTTGTTCCCAGACACAGAGAGCCCCGCAAGCCCCACTCCCTGGTCTCCTGAAGTCAAGGGTCAGAGAACTTCAAACTAACTGTGGAAAATACGGTTTTTAGACAGTTGGGAGTCTGAGGGGAAACACTATTTCCCTTTACCTGGTCGTACCTTTAAGCAGACATGTTTCAAGAATACTCTGGCAGAATACCAAACATTAGTTGGCTTAGTTTGTATACTTCTTATGGAGAACTTTTTGGAAATACTTAAAAGGAGAATGCTCTCAAAGCTGTTTATTTAGAAGTCTCTGGGTATGGTTATCAATAAATTCCAAATTAAGCTGGAATTAGACACTGAAATTTTGTATATTAAAACCTGAAATATCACCAGATGCACTTCTGCAGAAAGAACAGTCAGGCCCTGAAGATTTTCATGCTTGATTTTCATTATTTTCTTTAGTCTGAATGAAGGAAAAAAACCTCCCTGCTGTGTGGATTCAGCAGATTCATACAGGGATCTTACTCCTGTTCTGCTGCTCTGGTCTATAACTGTCGACGAACATTGACTTTGAGATACAGTCCCATCACTAAATTTTAGAAAGCAACATGCGCAGCTCAAAAATACGTAAAATATATTGTGCAAGGTTTCTCTTTGACATGCAGTTCCATCACCACTTTTTCAGTTATTAGCCTCCAAACAATTGTTTCATATAATTTTGAAACCTCTTGTCTTTCTATATATCTGATGTGAATTTTCAATAAAATAAAAATAAAGCTATAGAAATGTATATTTGCATGGAAGAGGAAGAGATAAATACAGTTTTCATACAACTTTGCATTAAAAATTTTGCTAAACTGTGTAACCATCATTTTAGCCCCTTTTGAAAAGATTATCATCAGTCACTGATGTTACATCAGGCACATTACTCAGCATGAATAAGCTTATAAGCAATAATCTACTAATAAAAAGGGAAAGAAAATAGTTTTCCTTCTACTCCTTGTTATACTTTGTTAAATACTTTAATAGATATTAAAATGCAAGTAGGATCCAAACACACAAGAGTTGTGGGGGAAAATTAGTAGGGAAAACAAAAGCTGAACTACTTCCTTACTAACACACCAGTGCTTATGGCTGAGAAGGCAGCGATGGTGTTCCAAGATGGTAGTGATTATGCCTAGCTAGATAGTTGGGGATTTGCACTGTTGTGTGAACAATGCATATGAAAGAAAAGCTCTCTGATGCTTAAGCAATTCAAATGGTTCAGAAGTTAAACTTCCTTAGTATGAATGCTTTGAAGAATTTCCTTCACTCCCAAATCTTATCACCTTAGATTTTACAGAACATTAACTCTAGAAAAGTCTCAATTTTATTGGCTGTGTAATGGCACCTGAAGCAAGAGATTCTCTTTCTCTTCCCTGCACAGTACCTAGAACTCAGGCAGAAAATTCAGAAAGAGAAACAGAAGGGAAAAGGCTAATATGATAGTTAAAGTAATACAGTGGGCAGAGACGAGCGGCAGCTGAGTCCCACATTGACACGGGACTGCAGCTCAGACAATATCCTACAGGACTGAGCTGAGCCTGGGCAGTAGTCAAAAAAGCAAAAGGCGAGGATGATGAGAAGCACATCTGGGTGCAGAGGTGTACCAGCAGCCAGTGGAGCAGGAGTTACACACTTGTTGATGACAACAAGTAACATGTCGCCCTTGAGACAGAGGCTGGGCTCCTTGCTTAGCCAAGATGCATCTACACCCTCTATGGCATAAAGACACATAGCACAGACAGTACCATGCAGATATGCAAAAAAAAAAAAAAAAGCGGTAAGTGGGTAGGAGAAGCAATGTGTCTTAGGGTGGTACTCCTAACTCAAACCCATACCTTTCAGCAGGTGGAGCCACAGCAGTAGGTTATAGCAGGCCTGGCTGGTTGCAGAGCTAACAATCCTGTCATTAGAGAAGGGATCTTTGTGGCATCCTCAATTACTCAATAAAAACACAGTCCAAACAGTCTGCAGTAAGAGTCATACCGGTCTTTTCCCCAGTACATTTTATCCATAGCATTACTTTTAGATCTAATAAGCAACCACAAGCCATAAAAAATTGAAGCATTAGGAAGCATAATAATAAACAGCAATTAATACATCATTATAGGTTTGCTTCTCAAGGCAGAGGGAAATGGGGAAAACAACGCATTTTGATGTAAACATCAGCAAAATTTCTGGATTCTGCTTCTTGGGTACTTAATCATCCTGACATCTAGGCACTTTCATGGGAGTTTCGGCAGCAAAGCTGTCCAGGGAAAAGGTTTTTGTTCAAGGAGGTGCCACAGATTACTCACATTTTTTGTTGTTTTCAAGACAACGTGGTTTTGTCTCAATAAATAACATATTCCACATTGTGGTTTATATTTCCCAGGCATTTTTTCAATTGAGATTTAAGTATTTAATTTAGACTTCATTAAACAGTTATTATATATTAAACAAATAGCAACTACATACTAAAACGTGTTTGCAGAGCATTATGGCTATGCAGTAGGTCCATATCAATTTCACAGTTATGAATCTATTACGTAACTTTTAATCCTTGGTGAATGTTTAATAATCAGTATTCAAAAAACATACATTAACTGTCCTATTAAATCTAATTTAATTGTGGCTCAGGGAACATTAATTTAAAAGGTTACCTATTTTCCCAGCAGATCTGATCTTTTTTTCATCTTTTCCCATTAAAATTAGTGTTAAAGACAGAGTAAATTTGTTTCATTTAGAATATAGTTGCTAGGTGCTCTGAATACTTGTGAACCACATTTTGCCAAGCTTCTCTGCTGATAAAGATATTAAAGATTCTCTCCCATTTTCTCCCAGTGTAATTAGCGTTACCTGGAGATAATAAAATATCACGTATTTGTTTAGGAAAAGTAATTCCTATTGACTGAAGGAACTGACATTCAGCAGTTCATTAAAATCCTTGAGTCAAAATTTTGCTGTGGGATTTGCATATTTTGAGTTTACAAAATGACCAACTCTCAGGAAGGGATATAAGACTGAAATTTTTTAAAATATTTTTTCTTCTTTAAATGAATCAGAATCACCACAGAATTTATCTAAAAGTCACTGTATCCATTGCAGTCCTCTGCATAACAAATCTGAGAAGCTGCAATAGTACTGGAGTTAGACTTTGGGTTCTGTTATTTGATG
Source organism: Tetrax tetrax (assembly GCA_009806455.1). NCBI lineage: Eukaryota > Metazoa > Chordata > Aves > Otidiformes > Otididae > Tetrax > Tetrax tetrax. Next base: position 270,725 of record WHYT01016202.1, read on the forward strand.
AAGATTGCACAGCAGTGAGCAATAACTGGCATCAGAGTGTTTTGATCTGAGAACTGAGATATTTCATTGGAGAAAGGGACAAGATTCCTTGAAATCAATGCCAGAAGAAAGTATTGAATCATATAGACTAACATATACTATAAGAAGTCATCAAAAGCCTGTGTTGACCTCAGTAAATTGTATCTGATTCAAGCTCTCTGGAGAGGTATTTCTGAGAACATCCAGAGCTAAAGAATGCCTTGCTGCTTTTAGTAATCTACTCCCAATGACTATTCACCTTCAGTTTTAAAAATAAACACAGCAGTTTGAAACTTTCTGCCGTCAGTTATGCTATTTTTAAAAGCTAGTGTAAAGGAATTATTCAGCACTCTGTATCTAATTCTCATTATTGTACCCATACACCCTAATCATCTCAGTGTTTTTAAAGCCAAATAATCTGTGTCATACAGAAGTCTTTGCAGCCCTTCTTTGGATCTTTACTTCACTCTTTCCAGTGTTTCAACACCCCTAAAAATGCAGTCACCAAAACCCTATACAATATTCCAATACTAGTCTCCTCAACACCGTATAACTTCTTTGTTCCTACTTATCATTATTTCCAAAGATTGTGTTTTGGCTTTCTGCCACTGTGCATTGAGAATCAGCATTCAGGTGCCCACTGAACAGTCTGTTGTTTTGTAGATCTACCTTGAATTCTTTGTCCTATCTAGATAACATACCTAGATATATCTGTGTATGTGGCAATATGCAGATGTATCTACATTTTTATAGTATAATATAACTGGTACAGCATGCTGCTCCACATATTGCTTGTTAGTTTTGCATGAAAGAATCCATGTTTCTGAAAATCAGACTTTTTATGTTCTGCTGATAGACCTATTACATACATTGATGCTATAATAACATCTAACATCCAAACCACAAGTGCGGCAGAACAGTGTTCTGGCTTTTCTTCCCAAAACCATTCCCGCTGAAACCTGCAATTTTCAAATTGGAATCATGGTGTGGTTTAGATTGGAAGGGACCTCTTTACATCATCTGGTTCAGCTCCAGCTCTGAGCAGGGCTGACTTCTATGTTAGATTAGGTTACTCTGGGCCTTACTTAGTTCTGTACAAGTTCTTAACCAAGTCCCATGCAAGTTGCCGGGCTGCAATCCTAAAAGATCAGTTTTCTTACCCCGTTCCTATCATCCATCACTGTCATGCAGCATTATTTATTTCCAGCATTGAAATGAAAATGTTGGATTGTACCAGAACTGAGACTCTCATGAGATGCACTAGAAACATCTCAGTATAAGGAATCTTTAAATGTATTATTTATTGAAGGCTTAACCTGAAGAACATGTATCCTATTGTTAATATATAGCACCGATTTCCTTTAAAACAGAATGCTGTTTGGTGTTACAGCACTGAGAGAAATCTATGAAGTTACCTCAATCATTAAAATTTTGTGTCAAGGAAGAATTAGCTCAAATATATTTTAGAGGTGTACTTAAAAACCACGAGATGTTCTTTTATAATTTTTCCCTATTGATCAATTCAATCTTGTATTGACTTTTGCTATGCTTTTCAAGATTAAAAGTTCACAGAGGTCATTATGCTTTAAATACTGGCACAACAGTATTACTGCTTCTAGTCTCTGGAATTCATTCAGCTTTACAAGACATGTTAAATTGAACATATTTGAGTAAAAGAGATGCTTAGTAGACTCTCTTTGGAGTCTCAGCCACAAACCAATTGAGCACTTAAAAAAAAAATAGTATTCTTTATAGATGTTGTATGACATTCTCCATGGCCACAGCAAAGAGACAAAAATCAAACATAAACTGTATTATTTTTTACAAGACACAAGACTTCCAAATATGAATTATGTAGTTTTCAACTATATTTTCTCCACTCTTGTGCAGACCTGTTAAGTTTGTCCAGCAGTTCCTATTTTGCAGCATCTTGCAGCTGGGCTGTGTCCTCATGAGTTGCAAAGCCATTTAGTTGTTTTTCTCCCACTCTACAGCGCTGCATGCCAGATGTGTTGACTACCTACCTGTCGCTGGCAGGCAAAATAACAGAACAGGATGGAGGCTGGCATGACGTGCTGCATCAGGTGAGCAGTCAAAGGATTGCTGTTAAAAAGCACATTCCTGAAGTGCAGGTTAGCATTGAGCCTCTCTGGCTAGCTTCACACTTGTAGCATATAATCTTCTCAGAATTCGAGTCTCTATTTGCTGCATAGATAAAATAGGGCTGGTGAGGACTCTTCCACAGCTCATTCTAGGGTCTTGATCATCTGGTCCTCTCTCTCCCATGAAAGTTAAATATTGAGTGAGCTGATGGCAGTCAATGCCATGAAAAAGTGCAAGCCTGAATGTTACCCAGTCTGAGAAAACAGAGTGTTTTTTAAAAGAAAAATTGCGTTAGCTAGAGAAATAATGCAGACAGATTTACTACCTTTCACATTGTTTAGCTGATTGTGGCTGACCATTGAGATCCAAAAAGTTGAGGAGAGATTAAGTAATAAATGTCTTTGTGGATTAGTCCTCAGCTACTGAAGAGTAGCTATTTTATGTTTCTCTGCACTTTTCAAACAGTGCCCGTTTTCTTTGTCTTGATAGAACTCAATTTTTGTTTCTCATTTAAAGCCAGAGATTACATAATTTCTGGCTCTTGCCATCTATTTCTTACAGTGCTGCAAGAACACTCATGTTGTAGCCCTACCTCTAGTTTGGCTGGAGGAGTGATTTTTAATCTCGGCTAACTCATGATCCAAAAATGCTACTTTACTGTCCCTCTCACCCTGAAGAAATACACAGTTATGGAAAACAAGAAGTACAGGCAATAAGAGAGGGTATGGTCTTGTGAGCCAAAGACGGAGGCCACTTCTCTAGTCCAGTTTGAACAGAACTTTCTCCTTTGCCTACTAAAGTAATTTGTTGAGCAAATTAGGTTTATTAGTCAAGTGTTACTGTTTACTGCTTAGTTTAATATCCATCTCCATTTCTTTGCCTCTGGAAACCAAGGGGAGGCTAAAATTATATTACAGTTTAAAAGAAGAGAATAAGTGAGGGTTGAGGAAAGATGAAGAAGAATTATAGGCTGCTAAATTTAACTTCAATACCTGACAAATAACTAGAACAATTAGTAAAGCAAGAGCAATCCGTATGTAAACAGCTTGAAGAAAATGCAATGATAAATCGGTAACACATTTGTAAAAAGCACAAATCAAGTGAGACCAAACTAATTTGTTTCTTTGTTGGGATAATGAATGTGTAAAGGAAAAGTGGTAGACACATAATTTCTTAATATCAGTAAGACACTGGCACTGGTTGCACATAGCATTCTCAGAAAGAAGCTAAATAAAGTTGCATTGGATGGAATCCACACAAAATGAATACACA
>WHYT01016202.1:274953-344046 GCA_009806455.1 Tetrax tetrax
CTGAGTTTCTTTATTTAGATGTATGAAATACTCCAAAGCATATCTAAATAGAGCTTTGATTACTGCAGGATTATCTCAAATTTATTTATTGACGTTGCTTCTGTTGACTGATATTTCTGTCCATTCATCTAAAAATCACATGATTCACGAAATGTTTATGCCTTTTTGTTGTGACTGAGTAAGAAAAGATGTCTAGAGGCATCACATGTCTCTGGGAACTTTTGCTCTGTTTTCTTTATAAAAGCTAATAAAAATCCTTACAATTATTCATTTGTTTTTACCACCACAAACAGGCATGCTGCTGGCAGTTATGGCCACCTATGCCTTTTGACACCTAAAGAACAAAAACATATTCTTGTCCAAAAGCTGATGTGACAAGAGACAACAGATGACAGAGACATGAGAGCCCAAGATATAAATGAGAGGGTTTTTGTAAGCCTTATAAGCAGCAATTGTAGCAAGAACAATTGCTGCCTCATTATTGTAAAGGTTTTTCATAGCTATTAGAGGAAAGGAACATCTTTTAGCATCTTAAAGAAGGATTACTGGATGACATTTAGCCAAGGGAAATAGTACAATACATATTATCTCACTTTCATTGAGTTTAGTCAATCTAATTGCCATTTACTATCTGGAAGAAAGCATTTCTAACTTAGTCATGATTTGATCCTCTTGTGGGACGTATATCGAAGACATGCAAAACTCTGAAAACATTTATGCTTCACTCAAAAAAAAAAACCCCTAGAAAACTAACTCTCACAGATACTAGCTGTAGCAGAGGCAACCTACAACACAGCTGCAGACAGCTGTATGGCCGTGGCAGCACCAACGTAAGCGCAGGCTTGCCATTCAAATATTTATGTGAATCTTCAGTAGATTGCTAAGCACAATTGCTTGCAGAGTTACACTGCTAATAGCACTTTAACTGTTTAGCTGAAACTCTAACCTCTGTAAAGGCACAGAGCTAATCACAGCCTTCATTGTAGTATAAATTTACTAAAAGAAGGAAGAGCATCACTCCTGACTTGCTGTTGAGTTTCCTTGTTTCCTTAAAGTGGCTTCTTGTTCAGTTACTGGCTTTGCCTACTTTTGCACAGAGTGAACAGACTTAATTACATGCAATTTTCAGCTTTGGTCCACAGGGCCTAAGCCTTCTCCAACCATTAGTTTAGATGGAAAGAAAGTTCATTTGCTCACTGGGGATTCGTATGCTTTCCACTGAAGCATCTTGTGCTGATCACTGCCGCACGTAGAATATTCACATAGATGGATGCACTGAATCCAATCTGGTATGCCACCCCTTATGATCCTAGCTCGTAAATAGGTTCCCGTGAAAAAGTAATAGTAGTCAAAATCCTAAGGGAAGTGGGAAGTTGGGATGACCTTCTCAAGCCATGACATCAGGCATAGGGAGGCAAAGCTGCATGAATTACAGTTAATTTATTCATGATACAGGAAGAAAAATTGGTACTGAGTGTGCCTGAAAAGACTTCAGCTTATGAAAACTTAAGTTGTCTGATACTAGTAAGCTAGGATCTAGATATGTTTTAACATAGCATTAGCTTGTTTGTATAAATACTAGCAGTATGCTGATATAGGTATGCTCATCTGAATTTCACTCGGGCCTCCAATTGCAATAATGTCATTGTAAATCAGTGGTCTGATTTTACCAGGCTTTCCCACTTTTCTCACTAGAAAAAGACCTTTGTAATCCACTATGGAATGCTGACCATGGCCCTTAATTTTCGTAGTGGAAAGTAGTTCCTCCCACAAGATTTTCACAACCTTGAGGAAGCTGAGTTCACCCCATCCCCTTGCTTTCTCCACACCTTACCCCATCAATCTGGGATGCAGTCAGGTTTTATCCGACTTTCACTGGACACAAAATCTTACCGTTCATATCATTCTGTTTCAACTAAGAGCATGACCATATCTAATCCACTTCATGTCAAATGATCTAATCCTTTGTGATTTTGAAGCTGTGAAAAGGAGCTGTAAGCATTAGCGAATTTATATTTCTGACTTAAAATGCCTCCGGTGCTTGAGCTGACACTCTGTATATCTGCCTTGCTTAGGTAGCGTTTGTCAGTGAAAGACCCTCATCCTCAACATTTGTGCCCCAAATAGTCTGGCAAGCCATTGTATTAATATCTTCAGAGTATGCTCCAATTTTCCTAGGCTCTTTTCTGAATAGGGTATGTACTGTCAGGAGAACAATTCTTTCTTCATAAACAATGCCCATGTTGATGACTCTATTGTTTATAAAAGTCACCTGTTTTATAGTCAAGCAGTATATTATATAAATGTGAAAATAAAATGCTTATTTTAGGGTCTTAAAGATGCACAGCTGAAGACCTCCTTCCTCTCCTGAATGCAAATGCTATTAAAATCACTTTTTCAGCAATTAAAGAGCATTAGGTAGACTCTCAGTTAAGATAAATTTACCTCAAAAATGTATTCATCACTCTCTTCAAAAGTAAAACCCCAAAGCAAAATGCACATAGTTGCCAGCAGCTTTAGTTAAAGCTAAAATTAGCTATGCTGATTAAGTGGATTTTGCATAACCTTAACTTAATCCTTCATACTGGTCTTCTTTTCTTTGAAAAATCTTGAAGTACCAATAACCTAAGGTTTATAGAGTCACTTTTTAATACTACTTAGTTAAGATTTAATCCTTTGTATTATAGTTAACATTGGCACCATCTTTTAATAGCCCAAGATTTCTAACATGCACTTGCTGAACAAAACAGACATTTTAAATTCCAGGGAAATAATGGCAACATGCATAAAGCTGAAGAACTTCAATTTAAAGAATTAAAAAAAAATGTACTTACAAGAGATAAAATGGAACTAACAGTAAATTAATCTCTCAGTTTTCACACTTTCTTTAAATAGTGTTCTTTTCATGCTTAATTCTCTCTCCTTCCATTTTCTTTAACTCAGGTCCTTATTTTCTAACAGCTAGATTCCCTCTCATCTCACCTGGCTAAGCAAGGCATAAATTACATTTTCCAGTGAGACCAATATGGACTCCAAGTCTCTTTGTGAAAGCAACTAGAGTTTTATAGATATTTCCTCTGAGAAGACAAGATAGTACTGAGTCCTGGATCACTGTTGCTGTCAGAGGGAAATTAACTCACCACCTTTAAAAGTTGAAATCATTCCTATTCTCATATCAGGACAAGGAGGAATGAAGTATTTTGTTCTTCATGAAGAGGTGCGTCTTTGCAAACTTGGCTCTTGTTTTGGGCTGATCCTGCTAGCAGAGGGTGCTCTCCCTGAAGATTTATCTAACACCTTTTGCTTCAGATTTTTTTGACGCTAGGAGTGCAAATATTGTTAGTTACCCGAGCTCAGCCGACACCTGGAAGCTCATTAGTTTACTGTAATTCCTTTGTGTGCCCCAGCCCTGTCTCAGCATTTCTTAGCATTTGCTCATCTGCTTTTTTTTTTTTACAAAAAGTAATCAACCTTCACATTTTGTAATAATTGGCATTTTCTGATATTTGTTTTTTCAGCACCAATAATTCAAAGAGAGTTTGGCAGCCGTAGTTGATGTTTTTCTTTCACCTTAGAAATAATTAAAAGACATTTAAAAAATGAGCTATTATAGGTAGCTAGTAATTATAGTTCACACCTCTGTTTTGCCAGTCAAACAATTCAGGAAATCAATTATAAGGCAAATTATTAATTAATTGAGTGATAAACATTTTTACTCTTTTATATCAGTTAGGCTTTTTTCTTCTGTGTTCAAACATTAAATCATTAATTGTTTTAAACATCACTTCATCAGCAGTAAACTCAGAGCAGCTGACATTTGTGTTTTGTTTATATGGATCAATACAACCAGCTGAAAACTTTCAGATCATTGATCATGTCATGTTCTGCTGAGTAATTGGCCAGTAAAACTGGATATTTGGAAACTGATGACTTAGGGGTTCAAGGGTCAGTCCAGTAAGAAACTGAAGCAGGCTGAAAAAGACTTTCTTTTCCTCTTTGTCTTTTTCTTCAGTAGGTGGTCTTCTGGATGATCTATGATCTCATCTCCAGTCTTTATGATGTTTTTCCTCTTTATTAATGACAGATTGTTGTTCTATAGATCACCTTATTCTGCTGCCTGTACTGCACTGTAAAAGTACTAGCAGTGCATTCCAAATGGAGCACACAGTGACATTTATAGTTTTCTTAATGTTTTCTTTCTGTCCTTTTCAGGTTTTTATGACTTTGTCTGACTTTAGCTGAAATGTCTCGGATATGATCATTGACCAAAGGTCAATTTTATCCTAGGTCACTTATTAAGGTTTAGAAAAAGAAAACATTTCATCCAGTTTTGTGATCTTAAGTCACATAACAGTTTGCTTTTTCTTACATGAAGGGTTGTGGATTTTTTTCTTACAGAGCTTTAAGCAGCACTCATATCTGAAGACTTTGAAATTTATCTTGGAGAACACTTAGTATAGATATGTTCTTTTCAGTGCTTTATTACCAGTCTGTTCCTATTTGGTAGAGTTATACAGGTTATCCAAGTTGTGTTTCTTTTTCAGTGATATGGGCCATGTGAGAAAAGAAATAGAACTTTAAGAAATAAATGAAATTATAAGACTGCCAATGTTTGAAAACTTGAATTATTTCCTTTCCTCTTGATGAGGTTCCTGTGCACACAAACATCTATCTTGCTGAATGATACAGTAGGAAATTGGCACCTAGGAAAGACTCCACGATGGTCAAAGAATCATAGAGATAATAATGCCTGAAGAAGTGAGCGGGATGAGTGAACTTATGGGAGGTTATGGGTATCAGATGTTGTGAGTGGGATAATGGTATTGCTTCATAGATTTCCCTGAATTAGGCTCAAATAGCCAAACAGGTTTCAAAGAAACTTATCATAGTGATAAATTTCTACACTATATATACACAAACATAGTTTGAGAAGAGTTTGTACTGAAGTTTTAACGATTGTTGACGGTATAAATTTTAAAGTGCTAGATGGGCAATGACAGAGATAAACTACAATGGAAAAGCGTAGCAGTTTTTTGATGCTGTCCAATGAAAAAGCTATTGTTTGCAGATAGATAAAATAGTCTGTTAAAATTCTAGTCCTACAGTCCAATACTTATCCATCCTCTTAGTAGACTGTGATCACAACTCACTTCAAAAGAAGTTATAATTATGTCTTTTATAAAATCACCTCTTTCCCTTACAGATTCACAAGAGAAATTTGAATGATAAAAAGGTAATCTCTAATGTCATTACAGCGTTCATGTTTGAATTGGCTGTATACTGAACACAAGCCATTAAGATTTCCTTCTCCACAAGAGCTGAGATTCTGTAATATTGACTTTAATAGGCAATCTTTCAACTTTTAAATTTTTAAAATACAAAGTAAATTTACTGCAGGAAACTTGCTCTTGTGAAGTTATGGATGAAAAGATACATTTCAGCATTCACTCAGCAGTGCATACGGGTTACTGCATATAAAATGTTCAGAAGGGCAGAGCTGGGATATGTGATTTTGAATTTTAGGTCTTCTTTCTGACATTTTAACATTTGAGTTATAAAGCTCCATTAATGTCAGTTTTTGAAGGAATGTACGAAGTTTCATATTCTGTTGAGCATTTCTACAGACATGCTTTCCAGAACAATGCAGCACTGTAAACTTACTTTCAGTATGTACGTAAATATAAAAGACAATTAAAGCTAACAAAAACACTTCTAGCTTTCCATTTTTATAGTTGTATATTATAAAGCAAAACATCTATCTGTACGTATTCCTAACTCTTCAGCAATGTGCTCAGTGCCAGATAATTCTGCAGTCAATGTGAGAAGGTACAGATAGGTATTGTCTCCTGAAAAGGATATTTGCCTGATGAAAGATCTAAATGTTTTCCTAACCCTGATATTGATCTTTTGTATGGCTTTTTGAGAAATCATTTTTCTTTTCTCTAGGGACTCTGTTCTCCTGTACAGTATCTTTTCAGGGGCAGAGGAAGAAGACCTATGCATCACAGCACTGGAATCTTTTTGCACTGGAATGTGTACTGTATTGTGGCAGGAAACAATTGATATCAATTGATTTTTAAAGGATTGTTTGTCTTTTGACAATGTTATTTCCTGCTTATTATGTTCTCTTTCCATTGTTCTAGCTGCAAACTCTTCTCATTTGAAAACACATTTAAGGGAAAAAAAAATTTTAAAAAAGTGCAAAAAATTATTATAACATTTTTTAAATACAGGAGAGAATAAAACAATACGTAGATAAATTAATGGCTCTAAAGTGTTCCATGCAAACAACCAGATATTGCAAGAAACAAAAGTTATACTAATCACAAGATCTTCTCTTAAGAAAATATTCCCAGCTTGCTTTATCATGCTGACATTCTCACTGAACTTTCCTAGGCGAAAAAAAGGTTTTGTTTTGTTTAAACCTTCTCCTTGAATGGCAAAGGTATGCTTAAGGCACTAATCCAGCTGTATAACAATTGCAAGCTTTATAACCAATAGCACATGACAGAGCATGCTGAGAGATACACATCTTGGGTCTGTTCTAGGCATCAGTCCAAGACTCTGTGCTGTAACTGCAAGAGAAATACAGAACCTGCAGTCTTTAGAAAACCCTTAGAAATCTTTTCTATAGCATATGTTAATGAGGAGTTGACTAATCTTGATTAGGAGAGGAAGAGTGAAAGAAAAAAATCCCAATCCTTTTTGCAATACCCATTTAACATTCCATTGCCATAGTGAAAGTTCAGCCATGTTGAAAGAAGACTGAGAAAATAGCTTTTAAAATATCAGTTACAGTTATATGAAAAAAAGACATTCTGTTGGAGGAAAAAAATTGGGTACCATTCATGTGTTATATTTTATTCTCCGTTTACTCAGGTTGATTACATGGTTTATTTTGGTGAAAGATAAGATGTGATCCAACTTCCAATGACATCAATGGAAAGCTTCTGTTGATTTTGTTCATAGAGGCTGTGTCCATATAGAGTCCAAAATGGAAATCCTTTTGTATTCTACTTGTCCAAAGGGTGATAGAATTTGCATTTTTCCACTGCACTCCCATGAGTTCCACACAAGTACATTTAAAAGGAAGAAAGCAGTGCATATGGAAAGATGGGGTTTAAAAAACAGAGAGAAATTATTATGACTTCTTAAAACTATTTTTTTTACTGTTGAAAACTGACAGATCCATTAGAACCAAGATATTTTGTCAGCATTGTGATACACTTTTTATCAAGAATGGCAAAGAAAAGGAGAGGAATTTATAAGTTCAGTGCAGGATAGCCAAGACATGCTGCTTAGGACATTTATCTGATTAGTGAGAAATGCACATTCTAACCTGACTCAGGTGAATTAAGAACTGGACTCTTTTTTTTTTCAAATACTTAAGGTAACACCTCTCCTAACTATTGCATCTATTCTTCATTGTTTTGGACCACAAGTCTGATAGCCTTTTACTTTTCAGGCTCAAATTTGTTCTAATATGGATCAGAGGTGTCTGAAACATTGTATTTATTTTTGCAGAAAGAAAATGAGACAGCTTTAGCATCTCCAGACACTGAATGAGTGAATCAATGATACATGCTTGTCCTACCTCTCTTGACATACCTGTTAAGATTCATCAAAATTTGGACCCAGTATAAGCCTTGGAAGAAATATACTTTACATAAGCTCAGTGGATAACTTGTTAGAGTTTAGCTGTGTAATCTGCCAAAGATTCAATCCACTTTGAGAACGCTTCAGCTCCTCTCATCTTCTTTACATCAGCTGGGTTGGGCCGTTCCTGCAGAGATTGAGCAGGCTCCATGCTAGAGTTCAGAGGACAAGTGAAACTTTCCCTGCCATGTTCCTACTGCTGCCAAAGGTTATGTAAAAAAAAAAAACCAAAAACCAAAACAAAACAAACCCCCAGAAGCTAAGATCAGGAATGCAGGCCAGAAGCAGAGTATAAAAATAATTTATAATCAGTAGAGCGCACTCCTCTGTAGAACTTGGAACTCAACATAAAGTTACTCAATCTTTGGCAAGGAAACAAATAACTGAAACCAATGGCAAGCTGTAGTAATAGTCCACATAAAAGGTAACAGCCTTCTATTGTGACAACTTCTTGCCTTGGCTCAGGCTGAGAGGAAAGGAATGTGAATAGCAGCACCACCAGCAGACGGTTTTTAAGTACTTTTAATAAACTGCTACATATATTCTGCTCAAATAATGGTAATTTACAAAATCTACTTTGCAAAGGCTAGAAAATAAAAGCTTACCTTTGTGAACCCCACTCCAATCTATGTCATAGATCATGATGTAGTCTTTTAATTACATAGGCACCCACTATTTTTCTACAGGCCTCCATGGGAATATAAAAACCAGAAACATCTCTTGAGAGCTCAGTATCTGTGTTCACCCAGCCTTCACATCCTCACAGTTTTAGTTGTTGCCTCCTACTGGATATTGATCACCCAACAGCCGAAAGCTTTATTACAACAACCATTACCAGGTCTATTCACCAGCCTAGTTTGAAAGAGGCACTTACGACAGAGATACAAAGGAGCTGGATACAAAAATAGACTTGCTTATTCATAAACTCCACTTTATTTTTTTTTTTGTAGTATGCTTATAAAATTCTTCAGTATTTCATCAGAAGGGGAAAATGTGTGTGATTTCATCTACACTGTGTGACTGCTCAATTTTGTCTGTACCAAGCTAAAGCATGGGGAAAGATCTAAAGAGCTCAAGTTGAATGAGGTACTGTATTCATCTGTGTGACTTCTTTGTTAAGTAGACAAACTCTGTGATGATAAAAAGGTCAGTGCTGCACCATTATACCTACTGCATTCTTTAATCTTTTTTTTTTATTTATGTGTTTAAATCAAGCAAAAGAAAGCTATGTTAAACAGTTGGATTGATTTTTTTCTTTTGATTCTATTAGTTTAGCTTCAGGGTCAGGTGTTTTATGTTATAACCAGAATAACATAACCCTAAGACATTACTGCACATCTGTAATACTCTTTGGAAGACCAAAAATATATATATAAAGCACAAGTTGTTTGAAAAATAACCTGTATTTACTGAATTCTGAATAGGTATTTGGATTACTTTGTCAAATTTAAGTACTGCTGTACTACTTATCTCTCTTTCCAGGTGCAAGCAGTAGTGTTCACTAATATTTTGCAGGATAAAAATGAAGACTACAATGGATAGTATTTCTTGCAAAAGGAAAAAATATTTACAGCATAATGGTGTAGCACAAATCTTTTGAAAGGTAATATCAACTACTGCCTCTCATAGTGTGCTGCTGCTTAAGAGTAGGTAGTTCCATATTGCTGATATAGGGAAGTGAATTTTATGTAAATGCACTAATATAATGGGATTTCTTAATCCTGACTGGTGGAAGAAGCTTTTAAAGCATATTTGCTGAAGTCATAGTCAATGTCATTAGTCATAGTCAGTGACACTCGAAACAGCATTTCTGTAGGAAAAGAAAATGAAAGATTCAGTTTCACTGCTATAAAAATGAGTCACACTATTTCTAGCTAATTCTGAAAACAAAATGTAGGACTTTACAGCACTGAATACATATTATAAATGTTGAAATAATTTGGTTTAGTCAATATATCACCAGTATAAAATTGGTCTGAGCAATGGTCTGGTGTATGTATGTGTTCAAATAAATAATAAAAAAAAACCTTGAAAGGAAAAAAAAAAAACAGTAAAAAGTGTTAAGATTTTTCTATATTATTAATGTTTTGATGAGAAGACCTGCATAGAATTGGGAAAAATAAAGGGTTTCTATGATGATTCAGTTTTAAAAACAGGTTTATCTGATGGTTTTGATTTTTGCTTTTTGGTGGATTTATGCATCTTGCTTAAAGCATTTCCCATAGTATCGACATCTGTGTCTCCTCTGAGTATATTCTCTGGTGCCTAATATTATAGTTGCACCTACTTTTCAGGCTGAAGACTTCTTGCCTTCTTTTTTTAAAATGTTAACAAGTTTTGTTTAAAATCATTCAGGTTTGTTATTCTAACCAGTTGCAGCCAATCTGATTAGGTACAGCAGATATTTTCCTGGCAAAATCATATCAAGCAAGTAGGTGGCTCTACAAATGTCTTGAAACTCAAGTTTCTGGAAAATATAGGCGGCTCTCCCCGAAACACTAGTGAAGGGACGCTGTCTCAGCAAATAAGTTGCATTCAGAAGGGACCAGGTGGTCTGTCTATGCTTCTGGTATTTTTTATGTTGGTTTCATATTTCATATATCTCTTGTCCTTTTTTTATCCTGACATTTTTGCATGAAGAACTATTGCTTTTATGCTTTTTCACTTAGAAGGTGAGCAATGCAGAAATGTGGAATGGCAGGACATGCTGAGATATTAATGAATAGAGCATGTTTTTACAGGAAAGGACTTTTGCCAGGTTTTCTACTGAAGTGTGCAAATTTAAAGCTGCGGATCAACGCCCTGTTCTCTGCACACTTGGTGTTGGGTCACAACGTAGTGACAGTGACAAACTCCTGAGCGGCCAAGCCCACTTAAAAATGCTGTATGGAGGCACCCAGCAATAAAGAATGACACCTTCAACAGCCAAGAGCTACCAAGGACTTTTGAAGACTGATGACCAATATGGAATATCACTTTACATACGTACTGTACATCCTAATGCTGTGCTGTGCAGAATTGCCAAAACTGTCTCTTGTACAGGGAGTGATGTAACGCTAGTTTGGCTCTCCACTATAGCTTGTGTAGAGTTATTCACAGCAAGATTAATTTATGTGAGCTCCTCAACTGGAATTAACTTGCTCACAACTGGCTTTAGCTCTCCCAGATATTGTGTGCATATATCTGGTTTTGGAAAGATCGTAGCAGCTGGCATTACATTGGCAGTTTCCTCAGCAATATCAAAAAGTTCAAGCTGCATGATGCAATTACCAGAAGCAGTGGGAGAATATTTTATTTCTTCAGTCTCTGCTCTTTTACAGTCTTTTAGCCAGTGGCTCACTCTTATGTCATTCACTTCATGAAGGACATCACTGTTAAATGGATGGCTTACTTTTAAGTTTTCTTCCTGGAAAAAATTGTAGCTGCAAAATCTGTAAACATCTGACTGATGGTCTGTTTTTCCAGAGCCCAGACTAAATGCAAAAGATAGCTGTTCTAAGATGAGTCATTTCTTCTTTGCTTATTCTTTAATAGTTTTGCCCAAATTTCGCTGTTTTTCTCTGCTGCTTGGTTACAGATTCTTGCCTAGTTTTCCTGATGTTTGTGATTTTAGATATCATCCAGTATTACAGCTCTCCATATTTTTACCTGTTACCATTCATTGATTTTTTTTTACCCAAATATTATTATTCTGTTTTCTAAACTGAATCTCATAGAAATATTCTGCCTGTGTTTCTAATCTTCCCGTGACCCCTTGTATTATTTCTCCATTTTCAGCGTTGTGCTCAGCTCCTCCTAGTTTAATAGATCTGCAGATTTCATTAATGTACCATTTACTCCCTCTTCTAGCTCATTATTGAAGCTATTAAATGAGATCAGAAGTAATACTAATCTTTGTGTACTGCCCTAAATGCCTCCCTTCAAAGTTATTGTTTATCATTACCCTTCATTGTTTGTCATCACCCTTCATTTCAGTCAACATGATAGTTCATTTCCAATTTGATTTAAATTTGGGAACAGAATTTTGACACATTGGAGATGGGAAAAGAAAGGCTAATCAACAATCCAGCAGCAGCTTCTAATTAAGGCTCAATTTAGAGGATCAAAGTTAGGAGTCCTCTACTGCAGCCACAGTGTAATGTGGAAACTGTCTCCATAACTTAATTGAGAACACCTTAAGCTCACTGCTAAAATATCCTAAAGAAAACAGTATACTGCTAAAATGCAGACACATGACAGTATAGCTTCTGCTCTCTATTCATTAATTTTGTATTACTATTAAAAAATCAAGTTTGTCTGCCAGACTTCAAAGTGTTTTAGTAAATTTATTTTCTCAATAGCTGTTCCATTATGTTGCCAGGAAGGGAAGCTAAATTTATGAGCAGCAATTTCAAAGACAACTGACAGAATATGTGAACTTCTATCTTTGGCTGTTTCAGAGACATACAGTCTTGTTTCCAAAGCAGCTATATCCTTCTTCTGTTTCTGCACAGTGTAAAATTTCAGGAAAGAGATTTGATTTTCACAACTCCTTGAAAGTTTAATTTCTAGATTCTGTAGTATATACTATTAAACGTATTTATAATATGTCATTAGGAAACATTGATTCAGTCAGGAAGAACTCATTTTGATAAGATACAATTCCTCTGATGATAATTAATCCCATATGACTTAAGGACCCAACACCAAATTCTGTTCATTCTTCACATTAATATAATACCTAGCACTTTATAAAGTTGCCAACCATTAGCATAAGGGCCAATTAGTCTTGGTCTTTATTGATTTGCCAAAAATATCTTTACATTTGGATGTCCAAGAAGTCCTCAATTTTTCCTAGAAGTACTTGGCTTGAGTTCATTTAGTTATGTATAGTCTATGTCTGTCAGTGCAGACATAAAAACCCTAAACCTAGTCTGGAAAAAAATTGCCTCTAGGTAGAACTGAGATCTCCTATAGTTTTGTACTTATATGTGTTGAACAAAACAATGGGACAGTGAAATATTGAAATTTTAGGGTCAGGTTATTTGTTAGATATAAGGGAAATTATCAGAGTAAGAAGGCAGGTGCATCCTAAGGGGGGACTAATGGAAATATAATTGCAAGTCCTGCTACTGCAACAAGGAGTGGGTTCATAAGTCCAGAAATACAACCTGAAGTGGGGTCACAAATCTAGAAATTGGGTTGCCAGAAGAGTTTGAGATTAGCTGCTATAAACTCAGTTTCTCTGAATGTTGAAGCTCTGCATCTTTCCGTATCTGCCGACTTATCTGACATAGCCTGCTATCTCATTACCGTGAATCTGCCTTAACCTCTGAGGCAAATTTTGTTCACTCTTCCCCAGACTACTTATGGAATATTTTCCTCCCACTCAATCTCTCCTAAAACCCATCTCTGTCTCTGTTGATTCCTGCTAGGGAATCAGCAGTGACACTTTTCAGCCTTGTTTTTATGGTTAAGCATTTTTATAAAACTTTTTATTGGGTTTTTATTGCTACTATCTCCTGTCTTCCCCTCTTCCCCTATTATTGAGTTACATATTTATTATATCTCTTGTGAATTTGAATTTGTATGATTTTCTGGGAAAAGATTTAATATCACTTACATTTTCAAAGGTACCTACCAATAACATTTGATGATGTAAAAAAATATGCATAATTACTCTGGTTCATTAATATCTATTAATCATCAGTTAAGGTGTCCCTGATGAGTTTTACTATTAACTGTCCAATGCTTACCTTCTTGCAAATGAAAGCCTGAGGATGCTGCTTCAACCAAAGAACATCAACTAGTTCATTGCAGTAGTTTTTAGTCATCTGTATACAACATGTAAAGGATATGTATGTTTGCCTAGACCATGTGTCAGCGTGTGTTTTGGGAACAAGTTGGTATGTTGTGCCTCATTTCCCCCTTTGTTCCTTTGTATTCAAAGGGCTTTTACCTTTCCTTTGAAATACACTTGAGGAAATGCATGCCTGCTGTGAAAGCCTGATTTATTTTGCATTGCATCTGCACTGTCTGGTTCTGCAATGTGCACTTTGGAATTAAATCAGCTTCTCTGCATCTCTACAACGGATTTTTTTTCCTAAGAAGTTGACTCTTTCATTGTGTGTTTTCTGGCAGAACCATGTGCATTAACTGTATTAGTGGCTTTTTCTGTGTATGTTAAGCTTTGTCTTATCTTCCTTATCAAAGAAAATACCACTTACTTGTATAATGCTTTGCAGGACTAGGTCCTTACCCAGAAAGATTTCAAAATCAAAAAGGTGCAAGAAGAGTAAAGAAGAATTAAAAAATAGTAGTGATCATACATTATTACTTAGCAGTTCAATCAGTGCAGATGCTGACCTTGGGCAAAAGCAGTCTGAATATAGTATTATAATAATTGGAGAAAAAAAACTCCTGTAAGTCCAAAAAAAAAAAAAAAAAATTACAAAATCATAGTAGTGCCATCTAGTGTGCCAGGTGTCATAGTTGTCATAGTTTTCTGGGAAGGGACAGTTAAGTACTGTCAGTCCATCCCACTTGTTACAGCCATACCCTGCCTCCTCTTCCTGCTGCTGCTCCCTCCTCAGCCTGCTGACAGGAGAGCAGTAGCAGCATTGACAGAAGGTGGAGGAAGAGACCTGAGGGCTGTTTTGCAGATGCCAGTTCTGGCACACATGCCAGAAGGTTGCCATTGCTGCTCTAGAAAAAATAAGCATCCATGGGATTTTAAAGAACGAGAAAGATAGCTATTCTGTCTATACTCCCATACAAATCTTCCTCTTCCACTCATTGGTTTCCTCTGCTAGATGTGTAATGGCTAAAACATCCTTTCTCACCTACTGCAGGTCAAATGCTTTGGTGTGGGGTGAGAGAGAAAAAATAAAAATTTGATGCCAGAAAAGAAGAGGTGCTGCTGGTTTTTAAAGCTTACTGGAAGGGGTGGGAATGACTTTTTGCCTGGTGGCTAAAGGATTTATGTTGAGTTGAGGGGCCACAAAGTCCTTTGGCTGGGAGGTGGGAAGTAAGAGGGAAGTGAAGGAGAACAGGGATCTCTTCTGTGTGCTAATGCTTTGTGCTAATGCTGTATGCTAGGTGTACTTTTACCATGACCACACCAGGCTTTTCCATCACTGCCTTTTCCACTTTCACTGTTAGCTGGCTGAACGTCTCTGCTTTAATCCCGAGATATGCAAAGTGCATGAGGTGGCCTTCAGTGTGTGAAGCTGCACAGGGTTTATTTTTGACTTCAATATCAAATCTGCTTGTAACAAGTGGAAAAATGATCAGGCCAGAAACTGTTGTCTGCAAATGAAGCCCACATCTCCATAGCATTGCATAATGCTGTGTATTCACCTGTCCTCTGCAGCCGGTGCCAGAGGATATTGCTTTTCCAGTTGGATTTGCTTGGGGGGCAGCTACAGCAGCATGTAAAATTGAAGGTGTCAATTTTTAACTGCCAAAGTGTTAAGGAAGTTTTAAGCAAACTAAAAGTCTGTATCCAGGAAGGAGAGTGTTTGATCTTTGCCTTATTATGTAGATGCTGCATCTGATGCAAATCCATGTAGCACTTCTGTTTAAGCACTTATGGCCCAAGCAGAAAGAAGGGGGTGAAAGATGTTTCAAAGTGCAGAAATATGGCTAGGTATACAGGGAAACAGAGGAGGAACCTTTCCTGAGCTACTGAGGGGAGGGGTGAAAGGGAAGCAGAAAGAAGTAATTTTCCCACTAGTTCTTGAGTATTTCCTTCCTCTAGAGCTAATTTAAGTAGACTACTATCAACTATTCAAAAACTGGATGGGAGAACTACCTCATCAGACATTGGTACTCACAGGGGGTCCTCAATTAGGAATTAATCTCCAAAGAACATGAAAAATAGTGAACTGAGAGGTTAACAGTGGGACTGGTGGAGGCCCTCCCCCAGGGACATGTGTCATGTTCCCAACTGAAAGGAGGTGCTGATAAAGTGATTTGCTGAGCGTGATAGGAAAATACGTGGCAGAGTAGGGAATGCAAACCTGTAAGGTATAGGAACACTTACAGCCACAACCCTGCCAACATTTATCCCTTCATAAATGTGTGTTTAGAGACCTTTAAAATATATATAGATCTGATTTTCTCATATTATACCCTGCAGCATACAGGCACTTAGCTCCCATTGATTTCAGTACCTAAATGGGAGTTGTAGATCTAAAATTGTCTTTGAGGATGTAGCCTTTAGTTCTTGCTTATTGCTGAAAGTGAGAGTACTTGCCCATGCTTGATACCTTTTAACGAACTCAGTTAGCTTCACCTAATAGACTGAACAGCTCGCTGTTCCCGGGGAATCAATATTCTGGGCCAGATTCTAAGGCGAGTCCTGCAATGCACATAGTTCTGCAAACTAATTTTTGAAATGCGAATTGTGTGTGCATATAGAATGACATTATAATTTCCTGTCTTTTGAGTGGCTGATGTGCAACTTTAATGTTCTCTTAATGTATTTTTAATGAGCTTTCTTAAGGCTTCTGAGTGGGAGAAACGTTAAAAAAAAAAATCTATAATGTGGTCTAGACAGTACTCAAATGACCCTTTTCCCACAGAAGTTAAGAAACTCAACAGGGAATTCCTCCTCCTGAAAGCCTGGGAAGCTGTGCAGCTTCCAACTTAGAGGCAGCATGATTGAAGCAATAGTTCTTGTGGAGTCCAAACTCAGTTGCTGCACGTATCACAAGATACACAGTGGAGGAGGCAAGGGCTGACAGGCTACTTTATTTTTTACTGTCAGCTATGTATTTATGCACAGCACAACTTTCTCCACTCTGTATATTTCAAAGTGCTAAAAAATCATACCAATTGTACTCTGCATGCTCAAAGTGCAGATTTCAAAGGTTCATGACTCAGTCAAATCAGAATCAATTTGCACCAGAACACTCAAAAGCACTTCTTCTTACTGAGGGCCATTTCTATGCTAAATTTCAACTCTCTGCTTGATTTTTTAATTTTTTTTTTTTTTCTGAGAGAGAGGGAAAAGTTGCAAAAAATTCTTGTAATAGTGAAAGTGGTTTTCTTCACTTCTTTCATATGTCAAATGGTTGAACTGCATTAATTCAAACAAAATTTCACCTTTCGGGAAGACACCAGGCCAAGAAAATTTCACTCCGAAAGGTGAAGGCACAACTGAATAAGAAGAAAAGCTAACTTGGGAAAGTACATGAAAACTTAAATACTCTGATCAGTAATATTCCTGCTTCACCACCTTCACTTAAAAGGAGAAACTTTCTATCTTATTCTGAGTTATGTCTACAGCATGGACCGCTGTGCAGCGTGGAGGTTTCTGAGCAGGCTTCGAGGTGCAAGCTCAGTTCACTGAAGCAGAGCAGAGCTCTGTGCAAGCTAATTGTGGCTCAGCAGGATACATCAGTGTGCGTCAAGCTTTCTGTTGCCTTGGCTGGATAGCTTCCCGCACCACTTTACTAAGCTAGCTCGGATGCTCCGCACTGTATGGAGAGGCTCTTCAAACAGCATGAGGAGTGCTTGAAAGTGGGTCTCTGCCACAGCCCCGGTCAGGGCTTTATAGTGGCGAATGACCACTGGCGTATTACTGTCATACTCTGCTGAAAATCAAATGCTTCTCCCCCTCCCTCCCACCTCCTCTGCTGGGGGAAAGCAGACAAAAAAAATAAATCGTTCAGTATCTGCATTAACTGCTAATTCTTAAATGAAGATGTATTAGCTGTCCATCATGGCAGGTTTTGCCTTCCCTTCACTGCCACCGTAGTGAAAAAGGAGCTGTATCATATCGATGTGGTGCAGGAAGCTTGCTTTTAAAGGCTTCTAAATTCTAGGTACCACCAAAGAATTACTGTTATTTGTTATTTCCTGCACTCCTCTAAAATGACTATTTATTTTGGCAGGCCTATTTGAAATCAGAAGCAGGATACAAAAAACTTTTAGTACTGTATTTTTCCAAGGAGCATACAGGCAGAGCACAAAGTCTGTGATAAAATCTGAGATTAAGAGAAAGTCAAGCTATCTGGATCTAAAATTTGACCTACTTTGAAGGTTGTCCCATATAAGAGTTTAATTTACTGACCAACCAAATGTAGATGTATTGGTGTTCGTGTGCTGCAATAAAATTCTGTAAAGAACATGAAATGTGACAATGATCTTTGAAAAGCTAGGTTATAGAAGTGATATTACAAATTTTAGTAATGCTTTAAATTAAGTGTCTTCAATATGCTTAACCTTGCATTAAACTTAGATTTAATAAGACAGATGTGTATTAAGTACTGAACATACTTAAGGGAGCAATCTAGCATTGGCAGGGGACGGACTCAATGACCTCCTAATAGTTCTCCTCCATCTCTAATTTCTATGGTACTAATTGATTATTAAAACACTTTTATTGAGGATTGATATGTAGCTATTATACAGTTATTAATCTTACAACCCAACTGATATTTAATTTATACATGATTTTAACACACAATGTCATTTTAGTTTTTAAAGAGTAACCCTGGAACAATGCATTCACTGGAGCTCTGAAAAATCTTGCTGGTAAATGAGGTTGGCCATTTTGGGGTTATATGGAATTTTATGATAAAATGACAGTTTGCAGGGGTGTAAGTTTACAGAGGTCTCCACATTAAAAATGAAATGTTTGCCTCAGCTACAGCATTGCTCTAGAAAGACAAAGAAGCTTGTCATTTAAGGTGCATTTATTTTGTTTAAATACGATGTGATATTAGTACTGTGTAATCTCAAACAGCAGCTACATTTCTGAATATTTTGAAGTTAATCTATCTATCCCAATTTTGGAATTGCAAGGAAATTTTCCCAAAACTATGAAAGTGAAGAAAATGGTGCAGGAGTTTTGAGCATTGAAAATTCATTTCTGTGAATGTTTGGCTAAGCAAAAAGCAGAAGTTTTGCAGAGCTGTGTTATTAATTCAGCTTGTATATGCCTAGGGCCATGGCTCATAATGGCATTCCTTTTTTTTTAACAGACTGTCGGGATTTTCAAAGGACATCCAGAAAGCTTTAAGTGCCTATTTGTTGGATGTATTTCTCATACCCAAAAGGCTTTCTTTGATATGGACTGATCTTTTACATTTATGGATGGAAGCTGCATTAGAAAATGCCCTTTGTGAAAACCTGTAATATCTCAAGAGCAAACATCTGATTTTTGGCTAAGGAAATATGAAGAGTGTCAGAAAATTGAATGATTTTTAAAGCAGGATTTCCAAATAATTAGCAGCAAGCAAAAATATGAATAAATGCAAAGTCTAATGCAAATATATACTAATGCTTGAAAGTTCCTAGTTACTTTAAATGATATGGAGGGGGGAATACTGCTTGATTTGCTAATAGAATTTTGAGGGATTTGTGCCTACTTTATGATAAATATTGACATTCAACATATGTCTTTTGATGTCAGAAGTGTAACGAACAAGTTTTGTTTTTCAAGCAGAAGGCTGGAATGCAGATGGAAAGGGCCCTAATGTCTGGGACACATTCACCCATCAGGGAGGAGATCGAGTTTTCAAGAACCAGACTGGTGATGTAGCTTGTGGCGGCTACACTCTGTGGGAGGAAGATTTGAAATGTATCAAACAGCTTGGATTGACTCATTATCGCTTTTCTCTTTCCTGGTCACGTCTGTTACCTGATGGGACGACAGGTTTCATCAACCAGAAAGGCAATTGTTTCTTAAAAATAGAAGGTTGCAGCTTTAATTCAAGGTTATTACTGCAGTCTGGCATAATTAATCCAGTATGCTATTCTGCAGTGTAGCTTTGAAATTGCAACTTTTTTTCAGAGTAATTATGGGATGATTTTTTATAGGTTTGCAACAACTTACTAATTAATATTCTAGATCCCCTTGGATAGCACAATCTTTTGGGATAGGATTAGTATTATGTTTCCTATGTATCTTTTTGCTTACTCTAGTTTTTTTAATTGTAACTGTAAATCATTTTGCTTCATCAGAATGTTTTTACTTAGAGGGATCCTAGCCATGAGGATATTTTTGGATGGCTTACAATAGACAAGTATCTTATTTGGCAAATGCATTTAGATAGTTTATCAGTATACTCTGATGTACTGAACTTCACATCGACTATTTTGCACTGGGGGATGTACTTTTCCCAGATATTTTCTTTAGCAATTTAGAGAGTATTCTTCAGACTCAGCTAGGAACTGTGTTTAGTTCTCTGACAAACACAAGACAGTCCCTGCTTGGAGAGAGGAGTTTTCACAGTCTCCGCAGATGATGTAAAAGTGAAAAGGGACACAGGACATAAACAAGCTGTCAGATCGCTAGAAGTCAGATATAAAATTTGTTACATTTCTGATTTGTTTACTTTAATTCCATTGGTATAGACAGGGGAAAGATGAAGGTGACTTACTAGGAAAAGAAAGGAAACAGCAGCTCAGCTTTGCCTGCAGAAAGTAGGGAATGAAAGAAAGAAGAAATAAAGAGAATTTGAAGAATAAAAGCAACTCAAGCTGAACTAGAAAGGATGGGAGAATCAAAGTAGTTGGCTGAGGTCTCTTGTATGCTTGGAGAATAATGCTCCAAGGAGAAAAAAGCAAAGTAGATTTGGATGAACCTCTGAATCTCAATTCTGTCTCCTCCTCTTCTGAATCGCATTTCTTCCAAGAAGATATATATCTTTGTACTTCTGGGACGGTGTTTGCTGTGGCAATTCTTTTCTTCCCCTGGTCTGAAGATTGCAAAGAGGGGAGGCTACAAAGGGAAAGAATTTCTTAGAAGATGCTCTTCAGGTTATCCCGATCTGTACTAGGAAGATATCAACAGAAGCAATATTCTTCTGCAGAATGTTGGTCATGTAGAGTTTGGCTGTTCAATAGGCAGCAGCCTGTCCTCTGCTTTCTGCAGATTATGATTTTCACCAGAGAGTGGAGGAGCCTTTGTTTCAAGAATTCAGAAAGAGGGGGCTGGTAAATCTGTTGTGAACAGACCAACCAGCCATTTTTCCCTGCAGAGCATGACTGCAAAAACTGTGCCAGGATCCTGGAGAGGCTTGAATGGAAGCCTTTCCTTTGCCACCAAAATTTACAATATGCGGCCCACATTCACTGGCACAGCTTACCCTTCCCTAGGAATGCTTTTTATGGTGTGCTGAATTTAAATTTGGCTGAGTCCTTGCGGTTTCTTTCCTGTACTGATATTCCTTCAGCTGGGGCTGCAGGCACTGTACAGCCCCACAGCCCTGCCTACCGAATGGGCTTTGTTATTCAGTCGTCAGAGTGGGACATAGCAAGCGGACATTCTGAATGCACTTGGTAAGGAAAGCTAACATTTTGACAAAACTCAGCTGTAATTTCAGAAAATGTTCACTTGATCCCCAGTATAAGCAGTTGCCTGATTAATATTATGAACTTTACATTTAGCAAAAGGGCATTGGAGGAACTCCAAGTAGGCCAGCTTTCATTAGGCAGGAGTTCACTTCTCTTGTGCAGTGATCTGTTGAAGCAATTGTAACTGCATAGCATGGAAAGGCCATCATCTTCTGTATAAACATTTTTACAAAGAGCATGTGAAGAATTAGAAAGCTTAGAGCAATGTCCTTTCAAATAAAATCATTCACACCAACTGACTCACTACCAATTTCACACCTAAGACATAGGACATTTGAAAACCTTTAAAACCATACTGTTTCTAACTCGGTGGAAGTAGGTACTTTTAAAGCAGCAAGGCTGTAGGTGTACTGTGTGTAAGACGCCAGGTTTTAGGTTAAAACTTACACTACGTTTGTTTTAAAGTATTTATGTACATTTATTTTTACCTTAGAAGATGCCCTGAGCAGAACAAGTTACCTTGCTGAACGCTGGGTGTCTGTGTGGAGGGAGACAGAAGTAGTAGACATGGGGGTACTGAGTTTGAGAGAGTTCGATGTTGTGCCTCACTTCAGCATGAAGTTAGGGAATCATGATGGGGAGAAAAGATGACA
This sequence comes from Tetrax tetrax, assembly GCA_009806455.1. Lineage (NCBI taxonomy): Eukaryota > Metazoa > Chordata > Aves > Otidiformes > Otididae > Tetrax > Tetrax tetrax. The sequence continues at coordinate 296,550 of WHYT01016202.1, forward strand.
AAGAAAAGACAAGAACAATCCTTCACTTTCCAGTGACAAAATGCTCCTAATGTCTATAAGCCCAAAATTTTGGAGTGTCTTCACAAAACCCTTTATACACGCTTTCTTGGAAGAATGTTTTCTTCTGTATTTCTTCTTCTAGCTGACCCACAGGTACAGCCAGAGAAACTAAATCAGACTCCTCTGAAAGAGATGAGACAATCTGGAAATTTGACTTGACATTTACCTTTTTCAGGTAAACTTCAGGGATGAAGTTCTATTTCTCTTCATTTCCTAGCGCAAAGCATAGATCTTCTCAAATATTGGTGTTTAGTTGAGATGTAAAAAAATGAATGATAGCTGGTTGCATTTAAGTGTTATAAATTGTACTAGGTAATTTATAATCTGCAAATTAGAATCGGAAATGCTAGAGTCTTCTAGGCAAGCATTACTCTTAATATGGTAGAACAGGATCCTGTAGCAACAAAGGATTTCTTTTTTCCAAGTTTAAGCTTATGTAGTAAACCTTCCAGTCACACCAGCAAACTCTACACACTTAAGTCAAATAGGTCCCTGTTCAAAAGTAACAGTAACAAACTATATTTGCTCATAATTGCTCTTGCAAATTGCAAGAATTTGCCTTTCAAAATTTAAAATTCCGGTATATTCCTTCCTATTTTACATGAGTGGATTCTCAGGCACAGGCACGTATCCCCACAGAATTTAATGTGTTTTTCTGGTTGCTGCATTCAGAAGGGAAAGCAAACTACGTGTGAGACTTATTGTAAATTACTTTCTGAACAAACTTTTTGAGTCTTGCTGTGCTAGTACCTGTTTGTTTAGCAGAAGGCAGTGTCTGAATCTAGGGTTCATAATTGATTGCTGCAGTATATGTTATCTTATAAAAACCATTTGACAGAAATCAGTCATTTCAGGTTAGGATAATTTGAAGTCTAATACTGTCCTTTTAAGAAGAAGATAGTATAGGCTTCTGTATTGGCATTTTTAAATATCAATACACAGTAAGCTGAACCTGAAAATACCAGGGAATATATAGTACAATATAGTACAGACATATTTACTAATGAATAAGTTTTCTACTTTGCAACCTAGTCTTCCTGCTCCTTCTTTCAGCTGTGTTTTCAACTTCTTTAGACCTTTCTCAGTTCTCGGTTTCAATACAGCAAGCATTGGGATAGACATTTCATACGCACCTATGTCTTATTAGGATATGTGGTAGTCTAAGACCCACAAAATTTGTGTGAATTTTAGGTTTTTAGAGTTCTTAAACACTTTGGTATATTTAGCCTAAGCCTCTAAAGGAAAAGCTGACTGATTTCTACATTCCACCAGCATGATGGAGACCTATTCCTGGCTGGAGCCTCTTAGCTTAAGAAATAATAATTCAAGGCCACTGTTGGCCTTTTCCAATTACTGCACTAAACCAGATAGTTCAAGTAAAAGAGCAAGCTAATTGATACTCTTTGAACCAGAGCTTATGATGTGTTTTGCAATATACAGTGTTTTCAGAAGGCTTAAAAGCAATGGAGTTGTGTTTGGATGTAAGCAAAATTAAAAATGCCTATATGAGAGATTAAGGTATCCTAATATTTAAACTTACAGTGACCTCTCAGCAGCATAAAAATAGTCCTTTAGGAAACATATTGATGTCAGCCACTACTAAATCGCAACAGAAGGTGAATTCCTTTTAAGCCTCTAGAAATACATCCCCAGTACTGGCCAGCAAAAGCACCAGATTTAGCAACACATCCAGGAAATTAAAGCTGATCTCTGTGTCATCAAGGTGGGACAAGAAAGGTTGGAAGTCGTGAGCTTTTACAGAAATGAGCTAATTCCTTCTTGCAGTTAGAGGGACTGAGCAGTCTGCAGCAGTGGCAGTGTAAAAGGAAGAGAGCTGGTTTCTTGGATAAACTATTACCAAGCCATTAAAATTGGTGGCTAAAGAGACCAGTGCCCTGAACAACATCTACAATGTAGTGAAGCCCAATGAAAACCCTTAAATGTCGTATAGATCTAATGAGAGAACCCTTGAATATACACCATTGCAAAATATTGAATGCATTGACAATGTCTTCTTTGTCCTGATGCTGGCACAGACAGTGATGGAGAATAGAACAGTCTAGAGGAAATAGCTCACCCAGCTAACCAAGCTCAAAATGTAAAAGATCAGCTTTGTTACCTTGCTGAGTGTGGCACCAAACTTATTAGAAGACACAGTTCTCAAAGAGAGCAATACTTTCATTAGAACAAATCTAGCTGTCAGGCTCCCAAGTGTCAGGATTTTTCCAACACTCTTTCATCTTGTACATGCAGCCAGGATGCCATTCAGGCATTTAAATGAAAGGATTATATTTTCATGTGACCAGCACCCATCAGAATGATGTTCCTCCTGGGGAGTTGCTGTCCACTGATCTATTTTGAAAATTTGCATCCTCATTTCATTTTATGTGCCTGGTTGGAAGATTTTGTGTGCTGAGCATTTTTGCCAACTCTGGGGTCTTGTAACAGTAGTCAGCATGCAGTAGAGAGGAAATATTTGCATCTCATAGAGAAAATGTGCAGTGAGGTTTCTTCATGTGTTAAAACGTAATAAAGTTATTAAGTTAACCCTTCTTTGTTGCTTTTAATATTTTCAGGAGTCAATTATTAAAGCAAAATCAATAACCTGGAAAATGGCATCCTGCTCCTTGTATCATTCTGGCTTACCCTGATCCTTAGAAGAGGAAGGTGGCCGGAGATCTGAGATTTGATATTCATGCAAACTATTGCTTCAGAACATTTAGAGACTGAGTGACCACTATTAATGAGCCTTATCTTGTTGCTATAGGTGGTTGTGAAAAAGGTATAGCCCCAGAATTGGTACAAAAACTTACAAGGCAGCTTATAATGTGATAAAAGCTCATGCTAAAGCCTGACACAGTTGCACTAAGATATTTGGAGAAAATAATGTGGACTTTTGTCTAACTCAGATTGGTAGAACCTCTATGAATTCTGTAGCAGATCAAAATGCAACTAGAGGGTACCCATCCTTTACCTTAGGTGGGTTTGTCAGGACAATATTCACTGATGGTGAATATCCAGCCGTAATGAAGTCCCAGATTTCTGCAATGCATTCAAAGCAGAGTTACTTATCATCAAGGTTTCTGGAACTAAAGAGGAAAAAAGTCTGATAATGTGTTCTACTGACTCCTTTGCTCTCACAGTTAAACTTAAGACCAAGAAAATGCAGACAAGATGCTAAGTGTTTCAATGGACTGTGAAGCCTTCTTGGCCTGCTGCAGCTGGGAGTTTATGGCTAGTACCATAGGGTTTGCACTGACTTCTGTGTTATATCAGGGAATGACCTAGGGCTGACAGGACCATTTTACCTTATCTGACCAATGAGGAGATCTGAGAATTCATTGAGGAATACTGCTGATTTTTTTTTTTTTTTCCTTTTTTGAGGAGCCCATCTGGATAGCAGAAGACATTGTACAAGATATAAATAAACAAGTCATCTTGGGATTTCTAATTTAATTTTTGCATGCTGTCTATAAAGAGTAGAAGCCTTAGTGTTTTCCTATTGCCTTTGTACTTGATAGCTCTTTTACAGTTTGAAATGACACACCAGTGTTATATCATCTTTTGAACTCCAGAAATGATCTTTCTGATGCCAGCAGTAAGGCTTTCCTGGCATGCATCTACTCCTGGCAATGGGACGTGTGGTGACTGCTAGTACCAAGGGGTTAAGGAGCAGTGACAATAAGCAGATGCTAATGCAGGAAAGATATTTTAGTCTTCTCATTAAAATAAGTCATTTCACTGTCTTCATGGATATTTGCACAGTTTTGCTTTTCCATTGTTAGTCATAAAAGGTCAGCTCATGGAAAATTAAGTTAATAGGGTCAGTGCAATTTGATAAAAACTGGTTTTAGTTTGTAGCTTAGAAAAGATAGAGGGTAATGCATCTGATTTTATGGGCTTTCTTACATCTGTTCTGAATAAAACTACTGCTCTCTTGTTCTAGGATACATATAATAACCTTGTAATTTACATCACTGAGAATGGGTTTTCCCAAAGTGACCCTGCTCTACTTGACGACAGTCAACGATGGGAGTATTTCAGGCTGATTTTACAGGAAATTTTAAAAGGTACCATTTAAAATGATGAAAGATCAATTGTGCAAACTTAATATAATTTTATTTGGTGCTTATTTGCTTTCAGCAATGACCAATGATTCTTGAAGCTAAAACTGACATAAATCAGAGTAAAGTGATGTGATCAGAAAAAAAAAAAACCTGTTTAGCTGAAAGGAAAGCAAATAGTTTTAATCCTGCTTTCCCATCTTGGGGTGGAAACAGATTAAAAGCTGTTCCATACATACATTAATTCTAAACTCAGTTTTGTAGAGCCATAGTTCTTCATTGAGCAAAGCAACCACATTGATCTTTGAAACTGCTTATCGTTCGTACTTCTCATTGTGAAGGATGTAAAGTTGAGTGCACCTAAGAACCTGACCATTGCATCTCATAATATCCTTACAGAATACAGCCTCCCATACACAATGAGGTCTGTGTAATAATTCATTTCTGTACAGGGCCGTTAATTCTTTATAGCTCAGCTTCTGCCTTTATGTGAGAATGGCCAAAACTGTTCAGCACTGGTGAAGCTCTTTCTTTTAGAAGATGCTTTACCATTAGTTTTCATAGAAACAAAATTGTTGCAATTTCCAATCTTCTGGAAATTCCTTCCCTACCTTCCTTCTGCTGGTAGTATTCTCTGAGGTAATTTACAGGGAGTAGATCTTCTTGCTGTGTATCAAATGAACTGTAATTTAAAATACCAATTCATTTATATAACAGCTAGTCTCCCTGTTATATTTGTCCAAAGTAATCACAGTCACGAATGTCATATCATAGTTCAATCGTTTTTTTTGTAGCCATTCTTCCGTTTTCATGCTTCTTTTTTACTTTTGCTCTGTTTATATTCTTTATCATTACTTTCATTAAAATATTTATTTAAAAGCTACCGTTCCTATTCCTTTTTATTTGAAGCAGCAATTTAGACTTATCATCCATGCCACTTAACTTTTTTTTCTCCAACTAAATAGAATAGGCAAAGGACCATTTTCTGGCACTGAAACCAGGTGGTAGGGCCTGCTTCTGTCTGAAGCAGACAGACAGTGTTCCAGCTGCCTTTGGAGAGCACTTCCTTGGCTGTGCCATATCTGGCCCCAAGCCTTGTCTGGAGAGTCATAGTTGGCATCAAACAGCAGTTTTGTTAAGGAGTTTTGTTGACTTAGAAGGTTGTTGGATTTGATTTTCTCTAAAGATGAAGAATTGACTAAACATTTGATTCGTACTGTTTGAGGAAATGAGATTAGTTTACCAAATCTAGTTGTTTTGCAATGTAAAAGGGCTTATCCTGAATTAAACATTTAAAGTAGGTGGAATGAATCACACTTTAGTGCCTTGACACGGTTCTCTTCATGCATAGTTAGGAAATGAAGGGGAATCTGAGGTAGATGCTGATATGGGAGACATCAAATGTTGGGAAAAAAGAACCTTTGTCATTTGTTCAGTCCAACAAAGCTTTTAAATGTGTATGTGGTCTGACTGTAGTCAGTGCAATCTTACACAGGTTTAGTTACCTACGCAGTTTGATATTAAGTTGATGTTTATTATTTTATCCAGAAAAAACATGGTGGAACACTGGTGGACATAGGCCTCTGTATGCAAAGATGATATAAATATTCAATCCATCAGCTGTAAGGCACTTTATGAAGAAATGCCAGTAACATTATCCTCATGGAACTTCTCTCCTGCTACTCTGAGTAAACAGTTTGTTAAGGCCACTCCATATGTACTGACCCACAAATGAGCAAGCCATTTCAAGTTTTCAGCTCAGACATCCTGCAAAGCAGGATATTAAAACATATCCACTTTATTCAATGCTTAAATACTTAACCATTTATTAAGTGTTATGTGAAGCAGAACAGTTTAATTGCTCTGCATAAAGTGTCTACTCTACAATAATTCCTTATCTTCTGAGCTAACTTTTGAAATTATTAGTACAGACTCTTTCATGCAATGAGCTCTGGGTCATGACAGGGGCCTGTGTGAATTCTGCTGTGGGATTTAGGCATGCCCACTTACTTTTTTGTCTAACCAAGAAATAAATATGCTTGACTACAAAGAAGAGTATATCTACAGCCTGTTACTGCACTTGTTAATAGAAATATTTTAATATGTTCTGAATGGATTGATAGTATCCTCATTTTATCTTTTTGCACTAAAAAACCTCCTAGCTTTTAGAACACATGCTTTCCCTAATTATGTTAATACTGTCAGACAAAATTTTCAAAATAATGAGTCTTCCTCTTTAAAACCTTGTATTTTAGAAAGAGCTATGCTCCAGTACTCTGAAAATCAGGTACTTCAATGCCTCTCAAGCTAGGTAACAAGAATGCTGGTGTCCAAAATTCCTAAAATTTTTACTATAATCAGGACTATTTAAATTACAAGATTTTGGAGGGCAGGAACAGTCCTGAGTTGTTACAGCAATCTTCATTCACTAAGCCTGTGATTATGCAGAATGGATAAATAATAAAACCACTGTACGTTACTCCTATGCTTTATTTTTAGAAAAAGAATTTGATGCTGTCAGAGAAAATTGAGATTTTTATTTTTTGGGCAATGTTAGTTAATAAGACCAGAAAGAGCAATGTAAATATGAACTAGGAAATAGAAAGTGAACAGCATGCAGCTACTATAAATATGTCACATTATAGCTATTATAGATGGAAAATAGTTTTTAAATGGGTACCACTGCTGCCATGTTGCTTCTGCGCTATATGAATAGATAAAATCATCAATATTTTAATAAACGTGGATATACATATTTAGCGTCTCTACAGAGCCATAAGCATGCATGGTGCTTTACAGATAAATGAAAATGATGTCTTCCTACCCCAAGGAACTGAAAATCTAATTTAGATACAATGCACGAAGAGAAGATGAACAGAAAGCTGGATGAGAGGTAAAAGAGAACATGGATTGGAGTAGTGAAATGCTTTTCACTACAGTTACTCTTCCTTAATTTTATGTAGTGTATGTTAAGGATGACATCTAGACCAAAGATCAAGGCTGCCAATAAAAAGGTAATTGAAGCTACTTAGTTTTGAAAAGTGGAACCTTCTAAAAGAGATAATAGCATTTCATAAACTCTATGGAGTACAAATAGTGGATAAACTATTGCCAGAGGCAGCTGATGGAGAAGAGCAATGTAGTTATTCTGTAATCTGGCTGGTAGAAGATTATTAATGATGTGGATGGGGAGGAAAGGCAGAATTAAATGAATTTTAGGTGGCAGAGGGCTGCAAGAAGTAGGCACTGGAAAGAGAATTGAAGTTAGTAGGAAAAGAAAGTAAAGAAGTTGAGGATGATGTGATATGATACAGGCAGAGGCAAATAAAAAGGAGATGAGCAAGAATAAATGTGAACAAGCAGGACTAGGTTTGGAAGTAAATAGAAAACATATGAACATTTAACTTGGAGTCAGCTAGAAGGTCAACAGTCAAAAATGCAGGGCATAGGAGAAATTATTGCAAGGAGAAAGGAATGGGTAAAGCTTAAGCTTCAGATGATGTTAATTTTCTCCTTAAATATGCTTGAATGAAGCAGAAGAGAAAATGAGATACAGAGAATGCTGACTGCAATGTGAAGTGCAGAGCAGAACTAAAACTGACAGTAAGCAAGGTGGTGCAGTTAAGAGAATTTTTTAAAAATGCACCTTAAGTTAAATGCAGTCCCTTCTGGACAGCTTTTTTTTTGTCCATTTTTCCCTCAGACTTCTAAAAGTTGTTATAAAACCTTTTATATATTGTTGTCGCTCTACACTTTGACCTTGCTCTCATGAACTAACCATTTAGTCTAATACGTACAAGCCTGCTTTTGCTGCATTCCCATGCACATAAAACAGTGAGGTTATAATGCAATACTGTAGTCCATGAAAATATGATTTATTGCTAAATTAAATATGGATGTCATAATGTGAGCCCCTCGGGTCAACTATAAGCTTGAATGTTATTGAAAGAGCTGCAGCAGCAGCTCTGTTTCTTCATTGCTGCTGACAAAAATGCCTCTACAAATAGAATACAACAATGCAGACATCTTAAGGAGTCTCTGAGATGTGCTGTCCCTGGCATAACATTGCCATGTGACATTTTCAAGAACTATAAATACATTGACTGCATTACAGTGTAGAAGTTAAGAAGCTTTGCAGTAGTCGCTGCAGAAGCGTTAAAATCAAGCTGAATTTGTTGTGAACACTATGAGGGATTCAAAGCTTTAAAACAAAAACAACACATAAAAAACCCCCAAAAAACTCTAAAATCATAAAGATATAGCTAGCGTAGAAGAATATTTTTTATATTATATTATATTATATTTACTATTATTTTAAATTTATTTATTTTAATTATTTTAAATAATTTAATATTATTTTAAAAGGTCCAGAATACATGAAACAATAAAGTTCCAGTTAAATGCCAGTTTTACAATTTCACATTATGACAAGAACAGCCACACATAATTTATTAGGAAAGATGCCTGAGACCACCTCTAGACGATAGAAATGACCACTTTGTAGCAGTATTTTCTTGTTTCTGAAAGTTTATACCTCATTTTTTTCACATTTATCCTTCAATCTGAATATTTTAATCTGCAAAAGGGAGCACTTTTTTTTTCAACTCTTAACCAGCAGTTTTCCGATGCAAAATTATGAAGGAACATTTTCTTTCTCCAAAATGTTTTGTAATCTGCCTTCAAAGTATCTTCAGTGAAGATGACGTAACACAGTTGTGTGCTTACATTGAGAACATTTCTCCTGGAACCAGGGTAATAGGAGCAGGTCAGTATACCAACAGAAGAAAATCATCTCTCTGAAACAAGGATGTGTGAATGGATTCTTTGCTTGCCAGTGTCTTGATTTTGATTGAAAAGATTAAATTAGAAACAAGGTTATGCAATAGCTGCTAGATGTCTATGGGCTGTGAGATAGTCCCTGGGAAAGGGCTGCAGAAGACATGAGAGCTTTGTGTGCAGAGGGTAGCTAGACTGAGTGGTGCAGCAGTTTGTTCAAGTGGTTGGGAATCTGGATGTAACCATTATTTCACATCCTCACACCATACCTGGGATGTGCTTTGATTCAAAAGTAACTAAACCTAAGGCCCAGTGAACTGTTAGTTTGCAAAAGCATTAGCAACTGCAGCACTAGAATAGTTCCTGCTCTGTGGAGGAGAGATACGGTGTGGGAGGCTTTGTGACTACTAGTTACCTCAGAGAGGATAACCTGAATATCTAGGCACTGTAGATGTTCTACTGCTGATGGATAGCTTGTGATTAAGTCCCTACTAGAACCCCCTTTGGGGTATTACTTTTGTAATTACAAAAAGCAGAGGATTTCCTTTGCCTAGATAGAGGTCCTCCTGCATTGTTGAAGCAAAATTCAGGAGTCTTCAGCTTTGCTGCTGTTTGCCTCAATTGTGCAAGCAGAGATTTGGGATCTCCACAACTAACCAGTCTCTAATCTCCAAATCATATCTATGTGGCCAGAAAGTTAAAGGCAACTATTACTCACCTGCATATTAGAGATTTCCCTCAGGAAATGATTTGTACATATAAAACATAATCCCCACATCAGAAATAGCTACTGTAATGTTTTGGGTTTTTTATTCTGCTTTTTTTATTGAACAAGATGAAAGATAATAGCAACTCTACTGGAAAAAAATATCACAAATAAAAAGGAAGGATTTTGGCCTTTATGATGAATAAATGGACTTTTATGAAAATTGTGAGTTGAAATTCATCAGATGTTGAATTGCACGTAACATCATTTGGTTTGATGTTAGTTCTAAGCCACATGCTTTGTTTGGAATTACCTTTCAGGAGAAAATGTACTGAATCCACAGAGGTACATCATAAAAAAACACTGTGCTAGTGTTGTGTCTTTGAGACAGTTTTTAATTTAAATATCTCTTTTTTTCAAGATAATTCAGTTTTAAATAACTCAAGCCCATTATGTGCATTCTAAATGCCTTTCCTCGGATTAGACACAGGATTGCTCATAGAAGAATCTAAGTTAATATTTAATACAGTTTGACTAAGCTTTTCCATATAGGCATACCTCTTTCCTGAAGTTGAGAGATAAGTCCAGTTTATTAGAATAAACATCTTTATTTAGATACCTATCACTTCTTAGTCACAGATATCTATTCCAGAAAATGAGATTTTGCATTTTAATATACAACAGGAAACATATTTCTTCTTAGGGCAGAGCTCATTACCAAAAATATTATGAAAATTGCCTCAAAAGGTATTAGAGAATTACTGAGAAAGCTATTAAATGTAGTGGTACTAGTACAACTTTTGTCTCAAGATGTTCCTAAATGATGATTCCTGAGTATTTTCCATGAGAAGAATTCATGCCCTGTTTCTCATCATTCTGTCTAAATATCTGCTATTTACCATTTAAATAGATGGACCGGTGATATGATTGTCCTTATGTTCATATAATAGTTACTGAAGAATGGATCTTTTCCAAGACATATTTTATCCATGCAAACAGGAGTATGAATGAGAAAAGAACCTTAGTTAGGGTCTACTATATTAAAAAAACCCTAAAATCTATGTTTTGAAGTGCTTGGATAGCTAATATATTACCATCCAGATTTCAAACTAGTTATTTTTCATGATGTTTCTGTGATAATAATAGCTCATCATTTGATTTCATGGGAGTTATTGTCATTCTAAACGGCTGAAAATGATGTAAATGCAGCTGTACAGGGAATATTACAATGTCAAATGAAGCAGTGTCATTGCAGTTCTACGTATATGCTGCTACAATGTCAAGATGAAAGGAAAGAAACCATATTGATCAATAGAGCAGAGTATCAGAAGCGATTGGATAAAATGCCAACAATGCATTATCTGTTATAAAGTCTTATTAAATGAAAATACAACTTTCAGGCTATAACAGTGCATTGAATTTGAACTCGCATATGTCTAAGAGTTTAAAGCCACTGCAATTTTTACTGAGCAAGTATATGTTCCTTCAATATATTAACACATACATTCAATATGACCTACTTTATAATTGCTGTGGGAGTTTACCTTTGCATTTTTTGATAGCACTATGTTCAGATTCTCAACCATAGCATTGCATTAGTTTATTTGCATTAAATCAATTTTGCTAAAGGATCTCCTATTTTTATATAAAGAAATACTTAGCTTCATTACATAGGGAGTGAGGTATCTCGATCTCAATTCTAAACTATCGAAATTGAGGTACTACCAGTTCAGTGTAATTTAGCTAAGGTCAAAAAGCAGATGGGGTAATAATAGGAATAGTATCTGGATTTTTCTGCTCTCCTGTTCTCATTCAGTGTGTGCAATGTCACATTCCTGCTGCTAACAAACACATTGTGAAATAAACATTCGTATTAGAGAATATGAAGATCTACATGAATGTGCGGTATACATCTATCAAAAACACTAGTGGGAAAGTCATCTACTGAACTTGTATAGTGATTGGAAATTATATACAAAATGTTGCTATTTCAAATATATTAAAGACGCTTATCCTTAGTGAGGCAAGTCTGATGTTTGAACACAAAATTTTTGAGGAGTTAATAATTCTATTATATGGTGAATAATTTGCCCAGGAAAAAGGTGGATGATTGTATTTCTGGGAAATGAAAAATCAAACCATCAAATAGTGAAGTAAGTACAAGGCATTATTCCTCTATAAGAATGCTGCATCTGTCTGGAATATATAAATTGGAAAAAAACCCATGTCTTTTACTTCTTCATGCTACGGTAACAAAAGACAAGCTACATGAAGTTTTCTAGACTTCCCCGACAATTTACCTTCAGAAAGAAGAAAATGTAAGAAAATGCAGTTCTCAGAAGGAGAATTAATTTTGTCGTGGTCATGAATGCTTGAAAAGAATTTACTTTTACATTTAATTTTCATACAGTAATGTAACAGTTAAATGTATTTTCCTTGTTATTTCCTGTTGTCGTCACTATTTTGTTTTGGAAAAGTAACACCTGAAAGTCAAGATTTTCTTAATATTTGTAGCCATACTGTGTTCTACTCTCCAATTGTGCATCCTGGCACATTTACACAGTGTAAAAGTGACTTGGAAGCATCAGAATATATGGGGTTTTTTTACCATCTTGCATGGGAGATAAAATCTGAAGTGAACTGGACTTGCATGACAAGTATTTGCTAGAGTTGGACTCAAGGGGTTAATTGCCATTTAAAGGAAAGAAGAAAATGCCCTGCAATGGCTGTTTGCAAAACAAGGGAAGGATGTTTGGAAAGGTTCCTTCTCCAGCATCCCACCCCATATCTCAGCTGTGTTTCAGTTATTAAGAACCCTTTAAGATATTTCCATCTTAGTCTCCCTTTGTATTCCCGTGGTGACACCAATAGGTTAGGCTGAGCAGACTTGAATTCCTAGAAACATTGTCTCCTCAGCTAAAGTGTAATTTTTTCTGTTGATGTTCTTTGTGTTGTCTAATTTATTGGAAATCAGGCAACATTGCTATGAAATGGTAACATTTATATGGATATTAGCAGAGGCTATGGGAGCTTCAGTAAAGGCCATAAGCAAAAAAAAAAAGCTTTGATTTTTCAGAAAGGATCAACTGTAGTCCATATGTACTTCAGGAATTTGAATGTTTTTAAAAAGCCAGATGGTCAAAACCCAAAAACTGTACTTTGCACTCTCCTTTCTACTAAGTGTAAGAAATTATATGAAGCATAAGTTTACTAAAAGCGGTCAAAATTGCATGTTTTTAAGTACCATATATCCTTATAATGAATTCTTATTGATTACTTGAATGATTTAAAAAAAAGAAAGGCCAAACAATGCTTTTGCTGCTGTGAATACAGGCTCAGCCCTTCCAGGGAGGAGCTCATGCAGTATGTTTTCTGCCTGGGTAATACCTTCACAGTAGTAAGTAGCCTCCTGCTGTAACAACTGAAGCTGCTACGCACTTCTCAAGTTTATTTCTCAGTCACCGTGCATTGTAGAAATCCAATCTAAAGATCATAAAGGAATGAATAAGCAAGGCTGAATGCAGAGCCAGAGACAAATGCTTTAGTCCTTGCAGAAGTGGGGAAGAGAGTGCTTCCACAGCTTCTGAAACAGCCATTCGAAAGCTCTCTTGGACTTGCATGCTTTTTATATCTGCAACTCAGACTGTCGCCTCTGATCTCAGCAACCAGCTTTATGCTTGCCTGGCAGTCTTTTTCTCATGAGCTGCCCCAGCAGTTGTGATCAGCTGGGTGCATAAGTAAACAGTTCCCAGGTTCTACATCCTGACTTTGCTCAACATGTTTATAAGCTTCTAAAAAGAATCTTTCACTAAGAAATACAATTTGCAGAGCTAGAGTGGGGCAGAATCATCAGTCTCCTCTCTCAGGTGTTGGCTCTGCAGGGCAGGCATTGGCTTGAATATTGGACCTGCATCCTTAGACTTCAGTAATTCAGTGCTTTTTAAATACAGGTTACACATCAATTAGGATCATGAAATCTCCTTTCCTTTTGTATTCTTTTGACTCTTGTGGATTTTTTCAGTTCTTATTTGACTGTCATGGCATTTCTCTTCTTTTTTACTCCCTGCTTGCCTTACCCCCATTAGTCCTGTGTTTTCCAGCAGGCAGATGCTGATTCTCCTCATCCATGTGTAATCCCAATGAAATTTTCATTTTCCACATTTTATAGTCTGCTGGTATTCACCTTTCTAAACACAGGCAATAGGAGTCCAAGGGAGAAGAATTCACTAACCTCCTGGGGAAACTAAAAATGATCATAGTCTAGCAAGTCAGTCTTTAAATGTCCTTTGCCCATTCCACCCTCCCCTCTGCTGCTCTTTAAGTATTTAAATCTGCCCCCCACCAGTCAGACTTCCTCACCAGATGGTGCCTTCTGACTAGCTTTGCCTTTCTTCAGAGGATGAATAAGTGCAGTGAATAGCATAAGGAACTGGTGAGACAGCTACTGGAATATTTCATCAGGGCTAGTGTCCACTTTTTTAAAAGGATGGTGAAAAATGGGAGAGAGTTCAGGAAGGAGCTGCAAAAAATGATTTGAGGGCTGGAGAAAATGCCTTACTGTGGGACTCTAAAAGAGCTCAATCTGTCTAGCTTATCAAAAAGAAGATTGAGAGGTGACTTGATTACAGTGTGCAGGTACCTTCGTGGGGAAAATATACTAGGTACTAAAGGGCTCTTTAATTTGATGGAGAAAAGCGTAAAAAGAGCCAATGGCTGGAAGCCAGACAAATTCAAATGAGGAATCAAGCACATCTTCTAGCAGTGGAAGTGATTAAATATCGGCAGAAATTATCAGAAGAACTGGATTCTGCACTTCTTGCCTCCACATCAATACTGAGTGTAGTTTGGAAGATATGCCTTAACCAAACACGTTTCAGATACATTCCAGGGAAACTAGTGAAATTAAGGAGCCTATGATTCACTGAGAGTCAAACCAGGTGGTCTTATGATCTCTCAGTTTTTAATTCTATAAATATAAAAGTGCTGACTACAATGACTGTCCATACATCATGAAAAGCAAACTGTTCTGAGGTGTACCCTTGGAATATTAGACTCTGTTTTTGTGGAAGTGGATTTGTATAAATAATTCTTTTATAGACCTAAAGACGAATGTAAACTGAAACAAAACAAAACAAGATTGGAGTGGTCCAGAGTATATAATTTTAATATTTAGATTATTTTAAATTATCATTATTATTTAAGTCAGGGCAATTAGAAAATGTATACCTCATTTTATAAAGAAAAGTCAAGGTATTTCTTTGGGGAGATTTTTATTTTGAATAGTTACACTTTCCCCAAATCTTTTTGCTTTGCTTTTTTTCTAGCTGAAAGAATTCTACCTATCTCACACCATAATTGCATTCACAGTATGCTTATTTTAAATGAGAAAATTACCCAAGATTTGTCCAGAAAAACAAGGGAACATGTTCCATAGTAATCCTCATTGGCTGTTCTCACTTGTTCTCCTCTTTGAGAATCATTATTGTTTATGCAGGCAGTGATAGGTTTTTAAATGATGTAATCATATATAGGTGTGAAATGGTAATGGCTTTATCTTTAAAGATTTTTTTAAAAGGTTAATTATATTCCACAAATTGTTTTAAAAGTAAAATGTTAATATTATTGTAAGACTCAGGCTTGGAAAGCAATTCCCCTGTCTAATATATGTAATTTAATCCAAATATGCTTCCTTCTTTCCTTCCCATTATTGTTACTGTTTCCAAGTCCTGCGCCAGATAATTTCTCTCTTTCTTTTGTGTTTATTCATACAACTGTCAGTAACTGCATTTCCTCTCCTCTAGCCATAGACATACTTAGCTAGACCATGCATATTTATCTTTTCTCTTCGTCTTAACACATAATTCATTTTTTCCATCTCTTGATTTCTTTTGTTTTCCTTTCAACTTCATTCAATTTCTCGCTGTCTCTCCAAACAAATCATACTCAGAACATGAGACTGTACTAATAACAAGTGTTGCACGGTTGTGATTGCTGATCTGACAGGCAATATGTGGTTCTAGCAAACTCCAATGCAATTTCAGCCAAGGAAAAGAAAAGGAGCAACCTCAGGTCTCAGGCTGGGGAAGGAACAGAGGAAAAAAATATCAGCCCAATGTGGAAAGCAGAGTTGTATGTGGCATGGCTTCAGTGGCTGAGCAGGAAGATGGACGTCTCAGGCGTGTGCTCAAGGCAGGTTAGAAGGAAAGGAGAGGTAAAGAGGAGAGTGTGACAACAACGAATCTTGGCCACATAACAGTTGGAAATACTGCTCTAGCCATAATGAAGTGTTAGGTACAGGAATTTTATGCGATTTTAGCTACCTGGATCTCAGGAGATGAATTCTAACACTTCTCTACCTGTATTACAGGTATTATCTTCTCTCTTTTCACCACCCATAGTGGTGGTAGCAGCAGCCATAGTAATCCTCTTTATCTCACCAGCTGCAACTTTGCCCTTCTTATTTTATATGTCTGTGAATAATGCTTCTCTCTGGAAAAAAAAAAAAAAAAAAAAAGCCCTCTTCCGTGCAGTCTTACAGTCTGGATCACCCTCTCTATCTTCTGTGGGTCACAGACCCTCGTGATTCGGCCTGGACGCTCCCTCCAGCTGGGTGTTTTCCAATGTCATAGACTATACCCCAGAATTTTATAAGTTTTCAAGAAGTAGTTCATCCTAGACAACTAGACAGCAAGGATGTATGGAAAATGAGAAGGGAGATTCCCTTTCCCTATACCGAATGTAAGCTAAGTGGGGAAAATACTGACGTTAGAGATTAGAGTCCCTAATTGAGCAGTCCCTAGTCACAAGGATTTCACTAACATGGCAACATGCTGTTACTGGTATGTGGGGAGTGATGGTTTATTTGTTTCTGTGGTACCAGTTTTTGTTATTATTTTTTTAACAGTCAGCTGTGATCAAAGGCTCAACTATGTATGTGCCTCTTCGCTGGCAGTCAGTCTAAGCCTGTTGCCAGAGCTCATGCTTGTTTTTCATTTATTCTGAGTAAGTATCTGAATAATATAGACAGTATATTCTGTGCATGATCTGTAACTGGAGGTGGCAGTGTTCTGCTGCATCCTTTCCATAGTCAGTTTTAGTCATGGAAAGTCCATTTTAATTCTCTCAGTCTTAATCTATTGCTTTTAAATAAGCAAAGTGTGTGCACCTGTTTGAAAGCTGTAATAGGGAAGATTAATATGATATGAAAAATGTCTTTACTTAAACAAAAAGATTTTCCAGAACCTTAGTTTTATTAATTTATAAGCAATGTTTATAAATCACATAGAAAACATACTGTAGGGTAGCATCAGTTCTGTGTGCAACAAAGGCAAACTGTATTCTAACACAAGAGACATTCCTCTTTGTCACAGGTAGCTGGAAGTATGAATATGCTGCATGGTTGCTATAGTTATGCAAAAGATTTCAGGATAGAAAAAAAAAAAAAGAAGCAACCTTGATACTGTGAAACCAAACCCTTGTTTTATCCTTCTACTAATAAGAACCACAGCCCTGCTCCAGAGGTGACCTTTTTTTTCTTTCCGGGAGTGAGAAGTGGTTCATTTTGTGAAGCAATGAACACTTTGATAGTCGTGCAGAATTTGACAAATTGTGGGATATTTTAGAGGAGCAGAGGAATGGCTGGAGATGAGCTGAAGGAGAGAGTCTGCTACAGCATCCTACTCCTTTGCACTGGTCTCAGCTGCAAAAATGACACTATATCTGTGTATTGATTTTTTTTACCAGCCAAAACACTGAATGTACCTGGATCTGTAAAACAATAGAATATTCATCTATTGAAGAAAATTATCTATTTAAAATATCTATTGTCTTTACTAGTCCAGGGTGGAGAAAGACATCTATTTGCTAGTGTAGCCTGGCATATCTGCACTGCAGCCACCACTTTGCACCATCTGGGTGTAAATTTAGCCCACATCTCTGCTTTGAAAACACCTAACTACTGGATAAATCTTCTACTATCAGTTCACAGATATGCCAAGTGGGTTGCATGGAGCCATTTGAAACAGAAGAGCTATTAACAGGCAGAATTGGATTTTTTTTCCCGACTAGCAATTTGTTTAACAGGTTTCCACTGCAAGTCCTAAATTATTTCATTTAAAAGGACACTGTGAATGTTAATTAAAAACATGCATTAGACTTTTAATAATTCCTTAGAGGCTTTAAACACAAATCTGTTTCTGTACCAAAAATGTTTTTCATCTTGCCTTCATCCATTTTGGGGAAGCCTGTGTGTGTTGCTGGACTGTTAATATTGCTTCTCCTCCTCCTGTCCCTAACTTACTTGCTTTGAGAAAAAAGTATACCTTTGATTGGTGATGAAGAAAAATGACACTCAAATTAAAATTGTTTCTCTTACAATTAGAAATTGGAAATCAGAATGGAAACCCAGCCTTTATGTCAGTTCAGACATCTTTTATTAGAGTGTGGTTTGTGCTGTTGGTGATGTAGGTAAGCATGATAAGGTAGATCTGTCCTGTTACACCAATGCAACCTTGAAATTTCCATTAGAATGGTATCAGTGTAGCTGGGACAAAATTTTCTAATTTACCTGAGTGTATATCGATCATTTTTGTGAGTGGTATTGTTAGGCATGAGTTATGGTCTGAAGATGTCTGAACATGTCACATTGTAGGTGAAATTCAGGACTCCAGAGTCAGTGGGAGGTTTGCCATTAACTTCAGTGTGATTAAAATGTAGTTATACATGAATATACACTGCATTTAGTAGGAGGTCCTAAGTCCGTTCATAATTGACAAAAGAGAATGGGTATCTTTTGTAATCTCAGCGGATGTACAGATATTGAAATCTTCTTTAGGTATTTTTGGACTGTATTTCCTGATTCTTTCTGCATATTTCCAAACAGAGAAATGTAATTCAAATATTTAGACTTTTGTAAAGTATAACAATTGTGATGCTGTATGGCTGTCTTTATGTCATGCTTCTGTGTTACCAATCCAGATCGTCATTTATATTATTGGAATTTTTATTTCCTTTTTTAGTCCTTCTCTTGTGGCTTTTTTAGTTTATGCTGTTGAAATCTAAGCCTCAGTCTAATCTCGTTCCATTGTTCAGGTCAATTTTTTCCCCTTTGTGTTTCTGTCAAATTTGCTAAGTCTGTCCATGTATAAGGCATAGTAATACACATGGTATTAAACTAATTTTCTTTTTTATTCTCTTTATTATTAAACATCTATTTAAATCCATATATATCATTTCCTTGTACATTTAATTTGCATGATTGAATGCTTTTTGGTAGTGAGACAGATTCTGTATACTGTAATATGGCAGTTGCAGAAGTTTTCAGAGAAAAATGTATTTCATAGTTTTCACTTTGTGGTCTATGAGGAATCTTATGTTTTGAATAAGTATTGATTGCATAGTACAAATGCACAAGCCTTCCTTTTATTCAGAAAGAATGAGCTTGCTTGATGATGACAAAAGCATTCATGGCAATCTGATAGGAAAAAAAGTATCTTGAATCCTGCAAGTTGGTAATTGTACTCACTGTAAAATTAAGTAAGTGCAAATGTTGATGTGCAATGACTTCTGTAAAATCAGTATGAAAACCAAGATTTGACATTTACATTTTAAGTATGGGATACTGTCTATGGGTTTCTAGTTCTCATAGATTTGGGTGAGATAATCCAGTATTGCCAGCTGTATTGGTAAGGAACCACCAATCCTTCCTTAAAAGGAAACCAAAGGGACAGGAAAAGATTAGCAGTGAACAAGTGTGATGGTTTAGCCCGAATCACCACACAGTTTCTCGCTCAGCCTCCCCCTCCCAGGCGGGATGGGGGAGAGAATTGGGAAGGAAGGAGAACTCGTGGGTTGAGATGACGACAATTTACTAAAATAACGAAGGAAAACTACAATAATAACAGAATATAAGGATATTAAAATATACAAGGTAAACAATGTATGTTTTCTCACCACCCGATGTCCCAATGACCGATACAGCCCGTCCCGAGCAGCGATCACGGAAACAAAACCGAGCGGCAAGCAAAGGAGCAAAAGGGAGCCAGCAAGGTAGAGGGAACGATGCCAGCAAACTGAAGAGAAAGATGGATGCCAGGAAGGCAGATACCCGCCCCGGCCAGCCCCCACTTATATACTGAGCATGATGTGTATGGCATGGAATACTCTCTTTGGCCAGTTTGGATCAATTATTCTGTCTGTCTTTCTCCCAGCTTCCTGCATCTGCAAATTAGCAAGACTTGGAAAGCAGGACGGTGTCCTTGGTCTCATTCACAACAACTCATATCATCAGGGTGTTTATCAACATTCTTCACACACGAAATCCAAAACATACCAGCTACTGAGAGGAAAAAATTAACTCCATCCCTGCCAAAACCAGGACAACAAGTATTCTAACAGCAAATACTATGCCCTACCATTTTTATTAGTATACTAACAGCAGTGTAAGCAAGGGCAATATAACTGTCTCTCAGATTAAATCCTTAATGCAGATGAACTCAGGTTGAGCTCAGTCCAATGTTTGTTAATAGTAGGATCTTAAAGTGCCGGGAGCATTTGTAAAGACACTCTCAGGTAGGGACAGCAGAAGGTGCTGTATAGAGAAAAATGACAGTCAGGCAGTCATGATGGGACACAGTTCAGCTCTGAGCATACCTACCCCTTCCCCTATAAATTAATCCTCCATGCTGGTACTTATTGACAGACATTTCAAGGGTTTGGGTTTTGGTTTTTTTTTTATGCTTGTAAGATCTCCTGTAGATTCCTGCACAGTCAGAGCTTGAGGTCAGTCTCTTTATCTGTGCCTGGGCAAAGGGCTGCTGCTCTCATCTGTTCTGAATATTCATGGTCCTGGCCATCAGCGGGTACACCTGGAGCACTTTCCAGTTAGGACTCTAAGCAGATAAAAGCTGCAGAGTTGTAATAAACAGGTTTATTACATTATATCCAGGGTTTCCACCTATTCTTTCCCTTATTAATATGCCAAGTGCTTCACTGATAATGTTTGCTTTGATACTTGCATATCTACTTGTCCTGCAGACAGTAGGTGCTATAAAGTTGTCAGCCTCACAACACTTTGAAAATGCTGTTCTCAGGAAATTTTTGCTATTTCTCATTACCCTCCTTGACTGATCTTCAATGGTTAACTTTGCAGTGTAGCTTGTAATATGAAAGCAAAAATAGAGGAAAAAACTCAGCAGTACAGCTGTTTAAAATCTCTGAGCAGTCACCAGTAGGCTTCCAATATTTCACACCTACAAAGCAGGTCAGCTGGTTGCTGAATGAACTACTAAGATGATCATTCTAATCTGACTCAATGTATTTAAAATTACCTAACTTACTTAGCATCACCAATTACAAAACTCCCTGTAACATGCCTAGATGCCCCTGTTGTCTGTCAGATAAGTCATTAATCAACTGTTTCTATTCCGATGCAACTATATAGTTGCATATGAGAGGATTAAAAAGAGTTTTCTCTGCCTATCTTGTGCCGTAACTGTTGCCACTTGCAAAATAAAGTGTCCCCTTATATCTTCCATCACAGAAGCTGGAAGAGTAGTCAAATGTGGCCTTTGAGAATATTTGCCTACAATATGTGACACTTGGGATCAAAATTCATTTCTGCTCTCTCATCAGTTTTGGAGGACTAAGTAGACATAACTGCTTTGCTGAAACTTCAGACTGGAAGATGATACTCCCAAGTTACTGGTTGCTAGGGCTGTAAGTCAGATGAAAAGAATTAAAAATTACTGTAAAACACATTGCAGTAGAAAAACTTATATCATGTTCATGGACACATGAACAGTACTATCAAAGAGATACAGTTTACCACCATCATATAAAGTAAATATTTTTGGTGGTGTTACAAGTAATCATTGTGTGAAATGTTTTGTCCATAATGGCTTAAAAATATTCTGATCAAATAAACTCTTCTACATTTTTCATATGTAGTCTAAGAAGTCTTTTAACATACACATATGCTAAATTTGCTGATTTTGAAAGGAGGTAGGGAATAGCCTTCGTAAAGAAGTTTTATAACAAATAGAACAGGAGACAATGACAAATGAGAATAAAGGCCAGTGAAAGTTCAATTCAGACCATTGAGAAAGAACTTGGATAAAATTTAGGCTGAGGAAATGGAAGAACAGTGATGGGAGGTAACAGTATTTTAGAAGGAAATGATTGCAAGGACATAGAACTAAAGGAGTAGTCAAAAAACCATGACACACATGCATAAGCTGGTGATAAGAATAGCTGCCTTGCATTCTTGGGTGTGCAACATCTAAGGAAGCCATGGGGAGTCCATCACAAGATACCACAAAAGCAAGACTGGACAGGCAGCAGAGCAGATTTAAGAGTCATTAACACTGGGAAGTAAGTGGGTCCAGGACAGCTGGCAAAGACACTCAGGCAGTGGCTGGGAAGAGGGAAAAAGGAATGATGACAGAGCCTTGAGAGGTGCCAGCAGAGACAGGGGAGAAATAGAGGATCCATCAACACTAACTCTCTAATGCTGTCAGCCAGATGAAGAAACAATAAGTTGGTGTCACATAAACCTAAGGGTGGGAGTTTCTTGTGGAGTACTAAGTGGCCTATGGTGTCAAAGGTAACAGAGCTATCAAGGAAGAATGAGCACAGAGAAATGACCCTACAAGAAATAGGCACTAAATGGGAAGGATGACAAGACAAATTAGATACTTGGCAGTATACCTAAAGCAACTCCTTCAGCTAATGCGACCACCTACATTGGCAGAGTAATTAGAAGATCTTCCAAACACAGTGATAAATGGCATGATAGGGGCAAGGAGATCTATGCCTATTTATAAAGTGCCTGTCATCATAGTATCCAGCTATTACCACAGCCAGTTAAAGAAAGACTCTCCCATAGTGGAATATTTTCTTCAGTTTTGGTTAGATGTGTTCAGTATAAAAAGATATCCCAAATAAGCAAAATTTTGTTGAGTGTGACAAAAGCAGAGAAGGCCTCTCTGCAGTGATGTACTGTGCACATCTTCAGCAATAGGAAATATTCATGCTTTGAAGCTGAAATAAAAACATCTTTTACAGAATTTTGTAATAACGACCCTCTTCTTGAAGGAAAAAAAAAATTCTTGAATAGCCTATGCACACAAGAGCTGGTGCACAATTTAACCAGCAGTGTTTGAAAATCGTGCTTGGGGCTTAGAAATAATGAGTTCCTAATGTGTTTTTCTAATCAAAGTATCAGCATGAAATTCACTGTATTTGGAGACCATCCTATTACCAAGGCAGCAGTGTATCAAAATTTCACTGTGGATATTATTTTGTGTCTCATCTTTGAATTAGATTTGCCTTTGCCCCTCCCTTTTAATAGTTTCAAGTCAAAAGCAGTAGAAACAAGAGAAGAGCAATGCTTATCACATCTATTCCAGCTTCCTTGGACCAACAGACATCCCTGTCAGTTTCAGTTATCTTTCCATGCTACACTGTTTTGAACAGAGGTTTGATACACAAAAGTTTTTTCCCTCAAGACTTAGGTACATCATAAATCAAACAGACAAGTCACATGATGGGTCTTCTTTCCCTGGTTAGTCTGTTGGATGCAGACAGACGTGTACTGTAGGTTCCTCAATGGCTTATTTTCTAACAAAAGCATAACATCGTGCAGTTCACATATTACTGCATGCTTTTCATGGGTTTTACCCAGGCAATATTTTCCTGTCACAAAAATAGAGCCATATTTCCACTACTGAATACGCATAATTGTAGCAGCTGTGGACCCAGTGGTGTTTGTAAGAACTATTTTTTTCTGGTTTTTCATTTGCCTTATGGTAGCAACATCCTTTATTCTGGAGAGATTGATTTTCTGTGTTACATTTTGTTAAAAAATTATGCATATGTATAATTAGTGACATGCATGATTATGCTTCTAGGAACATAGAAGAGAGAAGATTAGGCTTATTTTGTCTTCTTAGTTAAACCAGTCAAAGGAATCCAGGTTTTTTTCACTTACTTCTTGCCTGGTTTTGAATATCCAAGTGTGTTAGTTTTGTTTAGCGAGCTGGGGGCCACAGTGCCAGCTTCTGCAGGAAGCTACTGAAGTTTCCCCTTTGTCCAATGGACTCAGCCGGGTCTAGGGTGGACCTGCTGCTGGCCAAGGCCGAGTCAATTGTTGATGGAATGTTCCCTGATAATGCCTCTGTGATGTATTTAAGATGGGTAAATTTTAAAAAAAGGAAGACGTGAAGAAGCTTAAGCCGGGGCAGAGGGGGGAGGCATGAGCCTTGTAGCCTTCACCCTCTGGCCTCCCGTCGGGAGGTTGTCTGAGCTGGACATGTCCCAGTCTGACTGCAAGAAATAAAGAGGAGTTGAGATGTGATGAGATCCTGAGCGGCGTCTGCCTGCCTGTTGTGAAGAATTTTTTGTGAGAGGAACAGCTGCAGATGCCAAGGTCAGTGAAGAAGGAGGGGGAGGAGTAATGCGGCTCCTGGCTATAATTCCCCTGCAGCCTGTGGTGATGACCATGGTGAAGCAGGTTGTCCCCCTGCAGCCCATGGAGGACCCCAGGCTGAGGCAGACAGACCCCCTAAGAAGGCTGTGGCCCGTGGAGGGCCTGCTGGGGCAGCTGTTCCACAGGGACTGCAACCTGTGGAGAAAAAGACCCACACCGGAGCAGTTGGTAAAGAACTGCAGCCCCCTCACGATGGACCAGGGGAGGAATGTGAGGAGGAAGGAGTGGCATAAAACAATGTGTGATGAACTGACCATAGCCCCCATTCCCTCTTCCCCACTATGCTGCTCAGGGCAGGCAAGAAGGTGGAGATAATTGAAAATGAAGTTAAATCCAGGAAGAGGGAGGGATAGGGGAAGTTGGTTTTGTTCTTTTCTTCATTATCCTGCTTTGATTTTAATAATAAATAAATAGTTTTTCCCAAGTTGAGTCTGTTTTGCCTGTAATGGTAACTTCAATGATCTCTCCCTGTCATTATCTCAAATCTTGAGCCTTTTTGTTATATTATCTCTCCTCGGTTCCCTCGGAGGGTGGGGGGAGTGAGTGAGAGACTGCGTAGTTTGATCCCAAGTGGGGCTAAATTATGACACCAAGTTATAAAAGCATTGTAAAGTTTCATGCAATTTCTCTTTATAGTTTTTCCAAGAAAACCTCCAAGCAGCTATCCAGGCAATTGTTAGTTGATAATTTTTGTTAGCCTTACCTCACATTCACCCTTACGTTTATGTAGACAGACAAAGGAAGATATGGCCAAGCCTCTAACACATGATATGGGGGAGTGCAATACAATCTGGTAGTAAGGACAGAACAAAGAAGGAGGGTTGCTGGAAGCTCTTTAAACCCTGTATTAGTTGTCTAACAAAATCTGCACCAAAACATATGTAAGCGCAGAGAAATCAAGCAATAACATGGTTATACTGATTTGCTTCATGACATATGTGTATTACTTAATCAATGATTTGATATTTAGACGTTGTATGGAGGCTAAATCATGCATGCTACTTCTCTACTGAACTGCAGAGTGTAATAGGAATTGGTGTGCAGCCTTGTCCTTAGTGTATGCACAGTGAACTATAGATGGGGATCCCATAAAAGCTGTCATGTTGAAAGGAAGTTGCAAAAGGTTCCATTTTAAAAAAATCTGAAATTATGTGCTTTACTCAATTTGAGTTTCACAACACTAAACCATTGCCCAAATTGGGCTCCCAAACCAGCCCTTCCTAGAAGAAAACGTATCTGAAAAGAGGAGGAAACACTGTCTTGTACTCATTAGCTTACAGGGCAAAAGTAGAAGGATGCTGTATAGATTAGTTTTAACAGACAAAGGTGAAGGAAAGGGAAAGTAGTTTAACACCATACCCAGTTTAATGCACTCTACACCAGAGTATGTGTAAGTGTAGAGAAGGGGAATTAAACAACCTCCTTGACTAAAATGATGTTACATTCAGGTCTGCCAACCTTGCTGCCAAGGATTCTTTATGA
Source organism: Tetrax tetrax (assembly GCA_009806455.1). Classification (NCBI taxonomy): domain Eukaryota; kingdom Metazoa; phylum Chordata; class Aves; order Otidiformes; family Otididae; genus Tetrax; species Tetrax tetrax. Next base: position 322,123 of record WHYT01016202.1, read on the forward strand.
ACAGCAGGGAAAGACTAATCCTCTGGATTACGTTCACAAAAAGATAGGTTATAAATAAGTGTTGCATTTTGTTATATTGACTCATTTAAAACTGGAATATAAAAACATGAACCCACATACCCTCCACATTTGCAATTATGTGTTGCATTTTAATTCCAGTAATTTCTTTTGATGTCGTCCAAGTTATAGTATGTTTTGTGTGATCCCTCTGATGCTTCCCCTTCCCCAGAGAATCCCTGTGAGAAGAGCAGCAGAAAACTGGAGCTAAACCCCACCTCTTTGAAATGCCAGCACAGTACTGATGTGGAGCAAGTCACTGCCCTGGCTCTTCACCTTCTTTGAAGAAGAGGGCAGAAGCAAGGGAAATTTCTCTCAGATGAGTATCTTGGGAGCATTTCATTTCGTGGAGCACCAGGCTGGCTTAGGTCCAGTCCAAATTAACCTCAATTTAGAAAGGGGCAATCTAAGCTGGAGTAGGCAAAAAGTTTTCAAAGAGAAGCAATGCAGAAAAAATTGATGTCCCATCCCTATAAAATATATTAACATAGATTCAGATTTTCTGTCAGTGACCCCCTGCTTTAGCACACTCTTATGGTAAGAGGTTCCTTGCACTAGCTAAGCAGCTGCTGCCTTCTGGAGAGAAAATTTGAACTGAAAATTTGAATTACTTTACAATAAGAAAAAGTCATGTGAAAAGACTGTAACTGTAACTTCTTGAAAAAAACCCACAAAGCTCTGATGCTTAGTTTAAAAACAAGTTGTTTTATCCTTATAAACAATGCTTGCAATCTTCAGCTATTCACGAAAGACCAGAAAATTTAATGTAAGAGCAAGTAAGGTTGCTGGCTTTGTTCCCTTCTCTGCTTAAAAAGGACATGTGTACTTTACCTGTTCCAGTGTTCCATCAAGGTGATCTCCTTGAACCAAGACTTTCTTTTTCTCCTTTTGACATGTGTGAGGGAGTAGAAGAGGAAAAAGTAATAATATTTTGCTTTTACTTTGAGAAAAATCTTTCATACTTCATCTTTAAGGAGCTTTTCTAAGACCCAGAGTGCTAAGTATCCCACATTTTACATATGGGGAAGGAACTAGATGAAAAATAAGTGCTTTACATTCAGATCTTACACTGGTGGTTAATCTTAAAATTGCTCTTTCTTTTTCAATAGCTGGCACATGTCACCTCTATGGGGTTCAGTTTCTCAGGATCTAGGAATCAAATGAGCTACAAGCTGTGACAATATTTCAATATTTGGCCAGCCTCTGTCATAATGTTAGCTTCCTGACCGTTGGTACAACTCATGACAGAGTTGATTTGATCACCTGCAGCTTGAGGTTCCTTGGCAACAATTACTGTAGAGTGGTGCTGGAATCAAGATTAGACTGTAAAACTGTGGTTTCCTCATCTCATCATAAAATTTTCTCTCTTTTCCCCAAAATTTTTGTCTTATTCTTGCTTCCACACCTCCCACATCCCTTTTTGAGGCATGAGACTTCGAAGAGCGTCATCACCACTGTACCTTTTCCTTGTTAAATTTTATCCCACTGTTTGAGTTTCACTCTCTTGGTGATTCCAGCATTAGGAGACCTACAGTGGACCATGTAGCCCATGCTGGCAGTGGTATTGTCTCTGTATTTGGGAGACTTGAGTGTGTGCTGAGAGCACAATCCCTGTTAATGTGGATATACCCAGAATCACTGATGTGCTGCTATGCTGATCCCTTAAGGCGACAATCATCCTGCACTTTGGAGAAGCTTCGCTGCATTATTCTCCGGGTACTTCAGCTTCAGCCAAAGCACCAGATCGTAAACTTGCAGGTAGCACCAGATTTTCACTGTCATTCACTGTCAAACACACATGTTTGTCTGGAACAAAGCTGGATGGGAGAGGATCCTAAGAAATATTCTTCTTCAGGAACAGGATAGTAACCACTAAAAGAAAGGTTACCTGAATCAGCACTTATTAGTAACTAATCGTTACCTTATTTGTCTTTACTATCTTATTTTCCTGCTGCTTGAACAGTGAAATCCCAGTAAAGGCCTAAAAACCTATTTCATATTCTTTTTCAAAGGCTGCCTGCTTTATTGGTAGTTTCACATCCAGAGCCCTAAGTGCGTTATATGTTTCAAATGGGGGTCTTCCCATATGTATGTTTTCCGCTTGTGAGGGATGACATCATTGGCAGGAAGACAATCATACCAATTACTTCTTCTGGTGGCAGTTAGGACCCAGCATGATTTTCTATTGTAAGAGGAGTATTTGCATTTCTGGAAAGTCAGAGATTCAATAGCAATCCCTGTATATCATACCCAAACCCATGGGGATTGACTACACTTCTACTGTAGTAATCTACTTTCACCTCACCTCTCATCTTACTGTTTCAAACAATAACTTCTCACCCTCCCATTGTTAAAGCCCAGTGTATGTACATAGAACAATAGCAAGTATTCTGCTGGCACAGGTGATGAGTTCCCTGGAACTCTTCCATTTGCTGATACTAAAAAGCTAAAAGTTCTTATGAGATTTCCAAAACCCACAAGGGTAATACATGAAAACAACATGAAAAATCAGCCTGCATGACAATATAGGGAGCTAAGCGTACTTGCATGTTTACATGTTATAATGATGTTATAATGGTACTTCAAAGGACAATTGATTTGGGTTCTTGTTTGTGTGGATTACAGTGGGATCACTAAAGACTCCCAACCTTACTCCTAAATCAAAGTCACCTTAAACCTTTGGTAATTTTCTGTCTTGATTTAGAGAGTAAAAATGGCCATAGCAACATGTTAAAATAGATCTTCTGGAAAAATTGGTTAAGGTAAAGAGTTATATTTTTTTAAGTGCTACTTGACATTTTGAATTTTTTTTTTGTTCTTTCAAATCTTTAATTGCACAGCAAAAAGTTTTTAATTATGCTTGTTTAAAAACAATATATGTTATATATTTTTATCTGTGTTTCATAAGTTGTCTTGTTCAGCTTTAAAACGTATTGTCCCTTTACGTTTTCCTCCTGTGTTTAGTATGAGGCAGTTATACTCTTTCTTCTAACTGGGACCACTGGACAGAATATCATCTATCCTATAAAGGATATTTGCATATTTTACAACAGGACAAATGGCCAATGCATTTTTCTCTGCAGGAATTAATATTCTTCATTCTAAACAATATAATCCATCGTGTTTTGTCGATGTAGTGAAGTGAATATCCTGATAGTTAGCAGGAAAGCTTACTGAAAGTACAGTGACCATCTGCATCTCTCTGTTGGGCTTTAAAGGCCAGTTCTCCCTTCTAAAGATTTATAATACAAAGGCCAATTCACTAATTAGTACTGTAAATTAGTGTTGCCATGAGGTTAAAAAAAAACCTAACAGCCCCTGCAGTATTTCAATTAATGTTATTTTTAATTGCTTGGATTAGCATTTGAGAACAAGATTGATTAGCTTTTGACTGTCAAAGAAACAGAACTTGAAGCTCTTAAATACTGAAATGGAAGTTGTTAATTATACTTAAAAATCCATAGATATTGTACATGGAAATCTGGAAGGTCATCTGAGTACTAAAGAGGGTATGTTTCATTTCTGTTCTGTTTAAACATTAAAAATGTTTGCATAGATAGAGCCACATGTATTTCTTGTGCTCTCTACTAATTGATCACACAAATTAACATCTCCAAAATCACTCTAAAAACAAAACAGCTTTAATAGTGCATCTGTTTATAGAAAGTAATTTTAGAAGTTGTTTAACTTTAAAGTGATTAGTTAATTCTCAATTTGTGATTAAAGTGTCAAGATCTGAAATTTCTACTAAAGCTGCCATGAGTTTTCCTCTGTAGACCTCAGTTCAACAAATAGAAACTGTTTGCTAGGACTTGAAGGCTAGCTCCAAGGTAGGAGTTGTCCCTCAGTTCAAGGTTCTACCTAAGGTAGATTTACAGACTTCAGAAAAGGACACAGAAAAACCAGCAAGCACAGCAGAGGTCTTCACTTAGGAAGCTGATAAGGATCCTGAGGCTGCTTGTGTCCTTACAGAGATGCTTGTGTCCAAAAAGGTAGCCACAAGCTGGTAATCTTTCCAGAATACATCTATAGTCATTGTTTAAAAGAAACAACCAATATCAGTATTTTCTCCATTATTTAATAGGCCCTGTTAAAGCAGTAATCTGGGAAATAGAACACCTGGATTCATGCCCGTCCTCAGCTTGAAAGGGTTTAAATGCATCACTCATCTCACAAGGGTATGTATTAACAACCAGACCATTCAGGAGAAGGAATGGAGGAAAACACAAAAGTTTTTTCTTCTAACCAGGTCACTGAAGCTGTGCTGTTTTTTTTTAACAAAACGTGAGTGATCCACTAAACCTAACTATTTAGCCTTATTTAGTTCAGTAGCTCCTAAGTCCTGACTGGATTTGGGAAGAAGAGAAGTATCTTTTCAAACTATATAATTTTTAGCTGTAGCCCTTAAGCACTTGCTTAAGTCCTCTGTAGTTAACAGGGCAGAATCTCAGCTGATGTACAATGTTAGCCCTTCATCAAGTGCACACAGAGATCTGCTTCCTTAATGACTCTTGGGTGTGTGCTTAAGTGGTTTACTAACCTTCAGCCCAGATCAGAAGTGGAGTGGAGCCTGTAGTTCCACATCTGTTTTGTCAGCAGCTGGTCAGGTCTAAGGAGGTGATCTGTCCTCAGTGCCTTGTTCCCACCACTCACTTCACTCCTCAGGAACATATTTTGTTGAACAGGACTGTGGAACTAATGTGGCTAAGAAAACTTTTTTCAAACTATGGTTGTAGCAGACATACCATTTCAGCTTCTGCTTTTAAAAGCAGTGGAACTTGGTACTCTGACCTTGATCCCTTTCCTGCATTAAGGCTCTGAGATAAGTCTGCTGGAAGAACATCTACCTGTAGGTTCTTGTTGGCCTTAAGCATAGGGCAGGTACTAGAGAGAACCAGTGCATACTGGGCTACAGAAAATGTACAGCTGTTAATGCATGAGAAACTCCGATGACTCTCAAAAAATTTGGCACTTCTTAGGAAATTCATGTCTCTAGCTTAGGTAGCAGTCAAGTGGCAAACTAAAAGGCTGGCTGGTACTTCAGATGATTCTAAGTCCTTTTTTTTTACTTTATCTTAAATATAACACATGGAGGACCTGGTTCCTACCACTACAGAGGCAAAGAGTATGGATACTACCTAGGTAGCAAAGACCACAGTATTAACTGACAAAATTGTCCTTACTTCCATGTTTTTCCTCTCTCTCTTGCCATTTGATTCACATCCCCTTACCAACCTCATTTTTTGTCTCATACACTTACAGAAAAAATTACTGCAGATTGTAAGTAATCGTATACTAGCTCTTCTACCATAATTGTAATGTGAGGGAAGTGCTGCCTGGCTTCTTACTGCTTTACATCCTCTAATTAGATAGCAGTAAAAAGTAAGGGACACAAAAGAAAGGGAGATTAAGATAAATGAAAATAAAATTTGAAAATAAGATACGATAATAAAAATGAAATTCATATTTTTCACTGTTAGGAAAGAGAAACAAAACCACGTTTTAACTGAAAATATTCATTTTGGAGAAGGATTTTTCAGCTGAAAAAACTTTCATACAAAAAAAAAAGTCAGCTACATGTGTCAAAACAGTATGTCAACTCATCAGAGGACCAGGATTTTTTTAGAGGCAATTAGAAGGTATATTTTAGAGCTAATTTGACTATCTAATGAGAATATCGCAAATGAAGTGATTCAAGATAGCTCAAGTACTAGTGATCAGAGTTTGTCAAGGTCAAAAGTTTCAGTTATTAATATTTATATATATATAAGTGGGAAAATAGTTTATTCACAGGTAATACTTTAAAAAAATCCACAATGTAGTGACCAACAAGGAATTATCATAGCAGTGTCTTCTAACGTGCTGTTGAATTCCTAACTGCAGGACACATGTCAGATAGAACATTATATTTAATTCCTGGAGAAACAGATAATAAATCAAACTACATAGAATTAATAGTGCCTAATTACTAGTTATATACTTCACCTGGAGTATCATATTCAGTAGTGATCCCCTTACTATAGGATATAATTGCCCTTCGTGGCTTATAATACAGAGCCTGAAGTACAATAAACCTCAGAGAAAAACATTAAAAAGAGAGAGAATAAAAACAGCACTTTATTTTTAATATTTAAATAAAAATCTTGAGGTTCAAGAAAATCATCGTACATGGCAGTTTTAGTAAGTCATAAGACAATGAATTGTCTTATGATGATGCAAACTCATACTGCTGATCTATGAAAAGCAAAAGTAGCCTTAAAATGTTTTAATTTATTTTTCCCTACAGGGCTATGACTTTCTGGGAATGTGGTATTAAGTTTGATTGAAGAACTAGTTTCTTTTTTTAAAAAGTACTTCACACTATACCATCTTTAACTTGACGTATTTGTGTTGTAACAGTGTTGTGACACAATTTTTGGCTGAAAAGGAAGAAATACAAAAGCTTGCCTTTCGTATAAAACTGCTCGAGGTGTACACAATCTGTTTCTTCTTAACCTGTCATTTAAATCAGCTTAGAACAATCTAGTGTTGATGAATTCTGCAAATTTCCAAATGGACATTGCCAAATGCTGAATAATTGCTACATTGTACTTGAAGTCCTAAAATAGAGTTGGAGGCACCAGGCCTCTGAAGACTTCGCAAAATGCACGTTACTTACTTTTAAATATTTTTTCTCAGAGTACTTCTTGAGGTTTTGATAAGTTATTTCGTAATTTATTGTGTGAGTGAGGAAAGTCAGTTAACGTGTCTTATTTTATCTATTTGTACAGTGAGAAAATGTCAGCTGACTTATATGTGTAATCAAGATCTATTTCTCTATGGCCTTCACTTAATACATAAGTACCAATTTACAAGTGGACAAAATGAGAGGGAGGATATTAGTTATAATGCTAAACATTTTTTCTGCTTTCTCTTCACTGAAATTAAGGACATAAAAATGCTTCCTCAGGCTAGACTTAAAGATTAATTTCTAAAGGGCTTTCTAAAAGCACTGCTATGTTACGGAAAGATGGTCCAGCAGTTAAGGATGCGGTTATGTATGCAGCCTTAATTTTTGTAGACATCTACTTCTTTTTGACTAGTAAGTAAGAGATGATCTTCTCTTTGTTGGCTGCCCCATTAAGTGCAATGATCCCAATATAGCTACATGGGTTGTTTTTTTCTGTTTCAGAACAAATTACATCCACCCAAAGAAAGAGAGAAAGCTTTCCTCATTCCCTGCGAAACTACTTAAGGAAGGAGACAGAGAAAGCGGGCACTCCTACTTCTTTTACAAATTAAACAAAGTCAGACCTTTTATGTAGGTGAATTTTACAGATGGTTTTTTTCCCTACCAGCATTTGAACAGCATGGCATTTCTCTGATGAGAAGCTGCTAACTTCTAGACTTATACTTTGCCAACTGGGAAAATGCTGTTCTAAAGAATAACCATCTCACAAGTTCTACTATAGATACATGAGGAAGATCTCTGCTGAATATTGCTGCTAGCAGAGTTAGAAAATAAGAGCTCATTCCTGGAATCCAACCTTAGGTCTTCTCATGCAGCAGGCTTTACATGCCTTTGTATGTTAAGGTAGTGTCAGACAAAGCTGAAAACATTTTTTTTTTACCACTGCACTAGAAATAAATGGGTCTGTGATGGGAACTCTATATTATATTTCCAGTTTTCTTGTAAGTGTATTTTTATGATATATAGTTTTTATTACTTTAATGGAATGTGAATTGATTTGCTTGCACTATAGAAACAGTGAGAGTACAGCTCTGAGAATGACGTTTCTTGCAATTTCATTTTTTACAGTACAATAGGTTACCGAAACACTCTGCAATCATACAAGTTTTGATAAACCATTCTTCTATAATCCTTCCTAATGTCAATCTTTACCTTATTGTCCATAAATTTCATTTAACCCTGTTACAACTGTCTTTATTGAAAGACGAAGATGCACTTATCTGAAGACACTGAAAGCCTTCACACATAAAGACATCACACTCAGCAAAATATGAATCCATTTTTTAACTTTTTCACACAAGTAGTTTGCTACGTTATCATCCTATGTGGGACCTGGCTGGCAGTACTGGTTTGTTCTGTACAAGTAATTCCTCTTGCACCAGAGTGAGTTCTATACCTTGTAGGATGAGGCTTGATAAGTCTGTGGGAACCTATCCATGAGCCATTCTTCCAGAAATAGTGTGGTTCTATAGAAAGGATACCTCATGGAGGGGAAAAGACCATTAGATCCAGTGGACAAATTAAAATACCACGACCACAGGAAGAATATCTATATAGAAGATTTTCTGGCAAGAATGCATGATAATAGCCTTGTTTGGGCAATGAAGGGAATCTTCTACTGAAGTTTACAGAGCTTTCTTAGTAAACTTTTGTTAGCAGTAAATTTTGGTTTGGATACTAATTTGATGCATTAGAAAAATATGCCAAAGCGCACTTTTGTTCTTGTCATGAAAATATGGAGAATAAGGTCTACATAGCACTGCTGTGGCAAGTTGACATCCAACAAGATTTATGCTATTTGAAAACCCTATTCTTTCTAAATGCATTGCATATGTAAGTTCAGTGTAATTTACTTGGAACTTTGCTGCTACAAATAATGTTAATATCTCTGTTTTGATATGATGTGAAATTTATTTAATCTGGTACCTCATTTTGAAATATATTCATTAAAAGTGTTGAACAGAGGAAAAATCTGTCAACGCAAATGGTGTTCATTTTCAATGTGACAGTATTCACAAGTCCCAAGAAATAGAACAGTTGAACAGATAATGTCACATATCATAGCATTACTTAGATGGTGTGATCTTCTTATTGATTGGACAGCGGTTGCAAATTTAGAGCTTATGCTACATTTCACTAATACCATGACAATGAAGAACATGAGCAATAGTCTGTCAAATGTGTGAAAATTGTGCTATGCAAGTAAATAAAGACACAGTTTATAATTCTCTGAAAGGAAGAGGATAACATTTGTTCTGGAATTAGGTGATAATGAAACAGAGGCTCTGCTTTGTGCTTTAACATAAAATGGCGTTATAATGGAAGAGCAATTCTTTCATTATTGATATTATGAAAAAGTTGAAATGGTTAGCTTCCTTGTAGTGTAAAAAGGCTACTTCTCAAGCAGACAGAGACAACTCTTTTGAAACTACAGTTTGTAATCTCTGTACTATTAGGAGCCTTTAAGACAGCAGGCATTCTACCCCTTTCTATTGTTGTTAATAATACTGAAAGTTTTTTTAATAGACTTCTTTCCTAGTAAAAAAAAAAAAAATTGAAGTTGGTTCACATGTAGGACACTCATTGTAGCTTGACCCCAAAGGATCAAACTAAAAATTTGACTAGAATTCTTAAACTATGTTTCACCATGTTTCTAGGAAGTCCAAAATACATGGAACAATTAAATGAGTAGTACCTCATCTCATACCACTATTTGGATGGTGTGAATAGATTCATCAAGCAACATAACCAGAATTTTTGCGTATGTTTGTATTCCATCCCTCCCACTAAAAGGGGCAGACAAAGGAGCAATTGAGATGTATGAATACAGATGCTCAGTGGCATTTTAAATGTTACAGGGTATCCCACTAGGCCTCAAACTGTCACTCTAGAAAGGCACAGGTCTCTTTTAGATCCTCTATCATTTTTACCTGCCCTGTGGAGGAGAGTGGAACACTCTAGATGATCTCAGTGACACTGTGTTAAGGCTGTTTAATTTTTCTGAGAGTCTTTCTGGACTCTATTGTGTGTTTAAACAGTAAGGAGAATGCAGTAATGGAGAAAACGAAAAGATGTACTCCGACCTTCAGCCAGAGAGTCAGGGACTTGACGCTTGGAAGAGGAGACAGAGCTGAAGGGCTCTACATCTCTTGGGTTCCCAGGAGCAGAGTGAGAGGTACGTCCTTGCCCACCTCAAGGCTGTATTTTAAGAGCAGTTCCACAGTCACTGCTTACCCTCTGGAGGGCACTCTGGAACAAAATTAGAGCAAACCGACTGACAAACTTCAGGAAGGGGATAGAGAGTTGCCTTTAAGTGTGCCTTTAGTTTAGGTTTTGTAACCACACGCTTACTGCACATTGCACCTAGCTTGGCTGTCCCCTTGTATTTCTTCGTCCTTGTGGTGATACTGTTTGAGCAGTATCAGCTATGTGGAAGAATCTGGTGGCAAAGAAGAGTCTTAAAAGGATTTTGATGTTGCCTTCCACAAAACAAATTATATACACCCTATAGGCTGTCTGTGAAGATAGTGTACATATGAATAGTGAAACCTCAGAAGAACCAGCACACTCAGGTAAGTATAGACTTAATTATTCTTCTAGTCTAGTGCCCTGCCCACTAGCCTAGATCTGTATTGTTTGGCACGTAGATTTTGTCTGTTTTCACTTATTGAATTTTTTTCTGAACTGAAATTTTTCACCACAAAAGCAGACAGAAATATCCATGTGCATCTTTTGCAAGTAGGACTGTGCACAAGGCATACCTGCTGTTTTGCCAGGTATCAGGAGTGTGATTGCCATCACTGATGCAGCATCTTCATTGGAACTGGCAGGGCAAATTAAAAAAGTCATGATTTATATGTTGGATTTTCTTTCTTCTGAATGTTGCCACTTTTTAATTTTCATTTATTTGGACAATTCTGCTGAAAATCTCCACCTATCAGCCAGGTTTGCATTTCTTTTTGGCATGCTGCTAGCCTCTTGCCCATATTTTTCCTTATTGCTATGCACTTTGGAAAGGTGGGAGGGGAGGTGCCAAAAATGGATTGATTTCTTCCAAAGGTCAGCTTAGGGAGGGCATAAGCCTACAGACTTGATCCCAGTCACACTGAAAAATGTCAGTTATAGCTCTAGACTTCTTCAGCCCGGCAGGCTGCATACCCTTGTTTCAGCCCCAGGGGAAGCCATGTCCTGGAGTATTCCCCATCACTTACTGTCCTCTTTCCAAACAACATGTCCTGTGAAAGCCTCATATGTGTCAAAGTACTGTGCCATAAAGTTAGGCACTCCTAGCCTTGCTTGCAATGAATCTCTAGCTCCCAGCAAGCACTAGATTCCTATAAATTATGATAAATTTGTATCATCAAAGTACATTTATCCACTCATTCTTTGTGTGCACAGAATTTACAGAACCACAGAATGGTTGAGGTTGGAATTGACTTCAGGAGGTCTGGTCCAACTCTCCCTCAAGCAGTGTCACCTAAAGCCAGTCACCTAGGATCATGTCTATATGGGTTTTGAATATCACAAAAGATGGAGACTTCACAACCTCCCTGGGCAACCTGTGCCAGTGCTTGGTGACCCTCACAGTGAAAAAGTTTTTTCTGATGTTTAAATGGAATTTCCTTTGTTTGAGTTTGTGCCCATTGCCTCTTGTCCTGCATTGCTGAAAAGAGTATGGCTCTGCTGTCTTCACACTCTCTCTTCAGGTATTTATACACGTTGATATGATCCACCCCCTCAAGCTTTCTCTTCTCCAGGCTGAACAGTCCAGTTCTCTCAGCCTCTCCTTGTAGGAGGGATGCTCCAGTCCCTTCATTGTCTTTGTGACTTTTCATTGGACTGTCTCCAGTATGTCTATGTCTATATCTCTGCTATATTGAGGGAAGAGCAATGTCCACTGCTCTCTCCTCGTTTACCAGACCAAATGCAAGAGGCATGGTGGATGCAATGCTACTGAATGAACTTCCGTTAATGCCAGACAATCTGTCTGCCTGCAACACAGAGTTGCCTACAAGACAGAGGACCTTTGGAGGTGGAGTTTGGGCAAGCTAGACTGCCCTGGGGGAATAAATGTGGTCTACAGACCCCAGCTGCTCTATTAACAATAGAAAGTTAATGGATAGACAGAATCAAGTTTCATCAGCAACAATTTTTTTGTTCTTCCTAAGTCTTTAAAACAGTCATTCCAGTGCAAGAAATAAGGCTGAAAAAAAAAGTTTTTATATATATAATTTCAGAGACTGTGCTTCCTTCTAGAATGACAAACTGCTGCATGAGGAAAACAGATGAAATTATAGGACATAAATTTGTGGTTTACAGAAAACCAAAATAAGCAATTTGAGTCAATTAGGTATGTGCTACAAGTGGTTCTACTGTGTATTTTACAAGTGAAATTTTCAGTCTCCTGACACAGTCTATATATTCTGCTACAACTGTTCAAGTCGGTTATGATTTTCTTTTCTAAAACAGTAAAATAAGAATCCCGCAGTCCGCAGCAGCAGCTCAGTATTTCTGCTGCTGTTGGCCACCCCACGTGATCTGTCCTCAGTGCAAGCAGTGCACCAGCGATGCTGAGCAGTAGCTTCATGAGAAGCAGAAGACTCCAAACCTCAGCAAAACCGTTCAGCTGTGTGTACCCTGGAGTCACAGCCGTGGAACATGTCGGGAGAACAGAAAAACATTGCAATTCCTTTACAGGATATCAAGGGATCCTTTATCTTGCTACAACCATTCATAGGCCCCTATCACTTTCAGATGATGGCAGAAAATCGTTGGCACTAAAGTCCCTACTGTCCAGCAATGACAAAGAAAACGTCACCAGGTATCAATTGTCTTGTAGCAATTGTCACTGAGCACTGACAGCATGCAAAGTGCAATGCCATTCCAATTATTAAAAGGTCTTTTAGTCCAACCTGGTTTTCCCAAAGGTGATTGATATCAATTTATTTATCTAGTTTTTCCTAATTACAAGAAGAAGAAAAAATGGCTTAGCGAGATGCATTGGCATTTCATAGTGTTTTCAGGGGAAAAAAAATCCCCAGCAAAGTAGGCAAAATATGTTTCCGTAGAAGAATGTGATAAGTCATTCTCTATTGATTTAAAAACTTCACATGAGGAAAGTTTTGCAGTGTTTAAAATGAGATTGAAAAGTGAATGCATTGGATTTTTTTTTATCTGTATTATCAAAGTCTAGGGTTGGTTTTGATTCAGTCTTTTTTTTTTCCTGATGAAATGTTTCATGTTGTAATGTAATAGAATTAATAAGATCTGATACACTGACTTTTAATGAAATTTCATTTTTCAAAAATAGGCACATAAAAATGTCTCTATAATAAACTTAATTAGAGAAAATAGAAGATTGTATTATTTCATCATTAATACAAAGAGATGGATAATTAGGAGGATGTGATATGCATATTGAGTGAAATCAACCCTCCTGCAGGGGGCTGGAGTACACAGGCCCTTTGTGGGAAGTAATTTAAACCAAGCAATGGGACTCCAAGCCTCATCACAAGCAGGCTTGCTAAGGATATAGTACTCAGTACTCTTCAAAAGTACTTTTCAAACTCAATGCTCTGCTGCCTCTTTCCTGTGCTTTTTTTTATTTGTTTTTTGTTGTTGTTGTTGTTGTTGTTGTTGTTGTTGTTTTGGTGATCTGATGCAGTCTCTCTGTAGTCTAAATATCTTTGTATTAGCCATTTTATTCCAGTTTCAACTGAAAAAAAAGCCCAAAACATGCTGCATTTTCCATTTTCAGTCAGTCTCCCTTCCTGTTCCATAGCCTTTTACTAAAGCTCTGCTTTCTTGGTTTCAGTAAGTTTCCTGACATTTTTCTTCATTTTCTTCTGTAGCACTGTATCTTCATGTGCCTCAATAATGTTATTGTCAAGGTCTTATTTCATTATGTAACTCCTACTTACATCAGTTGATACACTGCACTTGTCAATACTTATTAACCAGATTTTACCAAGCAAACAGCAAAAATCTGCTACCAAGCCTGAAACCAGTTTATTTGTGAATGTGGTATAAACTATGTTATTCAAAACACTATGTTGATAATTGAACCAGTTTCAGTTTTGCTGGAGCGTGGAGCGAATTAATTTTGTGATGCAATCAGAATGAAAGGTACTTTTTCAACTATTCAGGGTGAAATTCACTCCTGTTCACAGGGTCTGTACAAGGACCTCGTTTGAGTTTAGCTGATGCATGAGACCTTGTATGAGTACTCTATATTGACAGAAATTTATAGAGCTGATTCGTTCATGCTATTATATTAGTACTGTTCGAAATAGGCTAAAGCTCTCATTGGGTGGATTTCCCCCTGTAATTCCATTCTTTTTATCCTGTTAGCAATTTTATGATTGTTATTAAATTAGTCCTGTCAAGGATGGTAGCTTCCCAACCTGTCCTAAAATATCGCTAACTTGTTTAAAAAAGTACAGCCAATATATTCTAAAGTAAGTGTTCTAAATGGTGCTTATATTTAAAGTTAAGATTCTCAGTGACCAACATTTATTAGAAACAACATAATACAAAAGTAGCGTAACAGGATTTGGAGGAAGCATAGCTAGTAAAACATTTGCATTTCAAGCCTACAAACAACAATGATATTCTGAAAAGTATTACAGTACAGAAAAGTATTACACACTCCAAATTAAGTTGCCTAAAGTGACTTCTAAAATCACTTGAAATCAGTTTTTCTGATGGATGCAGGATGGTTTGGTCTTCCGTTGTGAGGGAGGTCCATCATGTAATGGGATTTTTTTGTGTGTTTTGGAGTGGGCTGTTGTTTCTTTTGTTTTTAAGCAATAGTTTCCATTCCACATGGCTGCAATAAAGCAGCATGCTGTACCCACTTCTTACAAAACTTGGACTGAGAACTGTTATTCAAGGAAGCACGAAGAACTAAAGATGACTTCAAATGTCAGTGAAGCATACTCCTGACTATATATTCCCAGAGTTACAATTTTGAAAACGTGCCTCTCAATTTCGTTCTGTCACCCATGTTACCTACAGGGCCCATGCCCTTACTCCCTAAACTATCTGTAGCAGTGCAGCTCCACCAGTTGACTGCAGGCTTCCACAGGTTGCATCAAAAGCATTATCAGTGTTTTCTGATTAATGGTTGGAATCATAGAATGGTTTGAGTTGGAAAGAACCCTTAAAAGTCATTTAGTCCAACCCCTCCTATAAGGAGCAGGGACATCTCCAACTAGATTAGGTTGCTCAAGCCGTGTTGAACCTGACTTTGAATGTTTCCAGGGATGGGGCATCTACCACTTCTCTGGGCAACCTGTTCCAGTGTTCCACCACCCTCCTGATAAAAATTTTTTTCCTAATATCTAATCTGAATCTACCTCCCTCTATTTTAAAACCATTACCCCTTGTCCTGTCACAAGAGGCCCTGATAAATAGTTTGTCCCCATATTTCTTATAAGACCTCTTTAGGTACTGGAAGGCTGCTATCAGGTCTCCCTGGAGCCTTCTCTTCTCCAGACAGAACAGCACGAACTCTCTCAGCCTGTCTTCAGAGGAGAGGTGCTCCAGCCCTCTGATCATCTTTGAAGCCCTCCTCTGGACTCTCTCCAACAGGTCCACATCCTTCTTACGTTGGAGTTTCCAGAGCTGGACGCAGTACTCCAGGTGGGATCTCACCAGGGCAGAGTAGAGGGGGAGAATCACCTCCCTCGACCTGCTGGCCACGCTTCTTTTGATGCAGCTGCAAGCACACATTGCTAGCTCATGCTGAGCTTCTCATCCACTAATACCCCCAAGTCCTCCTTAGGGCTACTCTTGATCCATTCTCTGCCCAGTCTGTATTTGTGCCTGGGACTGCCCTGACCCAGGTGCTGGACGTTGCACTTGGCCTTTTTGAACTTCATGAGGTTTGCACAGACCCACCTCTCAAGCTTGTCAAGGTCCCTCTGTCATGGTTCCTCTGGATTTCCCTATTTAAAATTTTGACAGTGACAAAAGGGCATTTTTCCAACTGAAGATCACTGTTCTGAGTTATTCCTTATCCCTTCTACCAAATAATCTATTTTGTCATTGCTCCTCAGCAGATACCTGACAGTGGGTCTAGTGTCCAAGTTCAGATAAAGACTGGTCACATGTGACTAGCAGCCTTGCTGATTGAACGTTTGTAAAGACACTTCTGACAGGAAGGTGTCTACCTGTTGGTGTTTGTGTTCATTTCATGCCAACTGCTGTGAGACCTGGCCTCCAGGTCTGGTCACAGTTCCCACTGCAGAACTGTATACAGCTCAGTGTACTGCTGGGTGTTCCCATCACCTCTGCCTCCTTTATAGTCTGCAGAAATGTGAGGAATCACAGGTGGAGGCAAGCTCTGAGCTCTCTGCCTGCTAGGGGCTTCCAGTAGCCTCCCTCCCCAGATGATATCCCCTTTGGCAGATCTCCCTCTTTCAACCTGGTTATCTTGCTCCATGCTCCAGATGCCACTGCAGAGGTCAGACATCTGGAAAGCAAACATCACGACAGGTATTCAGACCTCCCAAATGTAGACACTTTAATTACCAGCTGGCTCTTCATTTGGTGTTAATGGTTGGCCTCCTCCAGGAGAGGTGGTCATGAGATTGTTCCTGGGCTGCGTTAGCAAACTTTGTCTAACCACTCGCTGGGGCAAAGCCACATCCAGCGTGAGTGAGCTGCCAGTGTTAGGGGCCTGAGCTGCAGTGGTAGCCATACCCTCTTCTTAATTTCAAAGCATGTCAGTCACTTCTTAAATGTGGTCCCCAGTTCCTTCACTGATGTGGTGCTTGGTTTCTACCTCAACATTAATAGTGGCATCCAGACTGTATCCATCCCAAGATAGAAAGGAAAGACGGAAAGGCTAAATAATGCTTTGGGAGTGTCCCCAGATCTCTCCTTTAACCTTAGAGGCAGTCTAGTTGAATAGCTTTGATTAGATGTCTGATTTTAGATAATGACATTTAGATGAGTCATACACTAAGAAAAGACAACATTTTCTCTCTCCCTGTGTGGTAGTTTTCTTCAGATCATCTGGAGTGCGTCTCATATGATTTCCCACTCTGAACTTGATCTGATTCCCCATCTTTTGAAAGATCCATTTGTAGCTCCCTTGCATCTGAAGTGGAATAAGTGGGCCCCAACGGTCACTAATAAAACAGCTGTTAACAACCCATTTTATGCAGATTTTGAACTCTTGGGGAAAGACTCATGCAATGGAGGCTACTGCTGCAGGCCAAGATGCCTCAGCTTTTTTTCAGCTCTTAGAAATATCAGTCTACCTGGTTGCAATGCGTAATTCAATTAGCATTATCCCTTAAATGCCTGTGTGCTGTTATCCAAACTTATTCCATGTTTACTCCCAAGATCCCCTTTATAGATGCATTTCCTGTTGCCATCAGTCTCTATCTTTTTATGTCATTTTACTTTTCTGCTAGAAGCCACATAATTCTTATCAGCTCCCATAGTACATCATCCAATCCTCCTTTACTTTATATTGTATGTTGCTATCAATATTCCATTCTTATATATTTTTTAATCTCAGACAAGAATATTGTATCATCTTTACTTTGCTTTGATAAAAGAAATGTAATATTTTGGTATTGAAACTACTCTGTAATCCACATGAATATACAAGAGATTTGTTTTCATTGAAAAGAGGTCTTTTTTTACAGTATCTTTAAATCAGAAAAGACATTACATTTTTTTTAACATGTTTTCTCCTTAAAGGATGAATTTAGTGCTCATGAAAGCAGCCACATTGACAGCTCTGGGAAAAGAATCCTATTTAATTGTCCATGGAAAAGATAAGTAGCAGCAACGTAAGCTTCCTGGGCTGCTTATGCATTCACCTGGAAAAATCTATGATCCTGCTCCCATTCAAGTCAATGGTAAAACTCCCCCAAACCTAGTACTTCATTTGGCTTCCCGCATGAGTCTTCCTGCAGAAATAATCCTTATGGCAATGGTAGATATGCGGTGTTCTTAAAATTCTTTTCCAACCGGAGTTACTGTGAATTTGCTCTGAGAACTGAGTGCCTTTCATATGGCCACATCCCTGACTGCTATCGGTCTATGCCAGGTTGACATCAGTGACACAGAGAAGAGAGGGGGTACTGATCTTTGCTGCTCTCTCAGGCCCCACTGATGATGCTGAAACTGTGATGGTATTAACTGTGCGTGATATATTACAAATCTCCTTCAAAGTCACATTTTAGCTCTAAAAGGAGTGGGAGACTTTATCAATAAATAGGTGGTATGGTGTCTACCACTGTGGTTCATAAATGTTGTGCCCAGAAGAAATCTTATTTTATGAACAGATGGATCCTTTTTACTTGATTCACTAATGTTTTACAATTAACTAATTACCAGGTTTATTGCCAAAATTAGCAATAAAAAGTGTTCAGGAGTTTTGACCAAAGCAGTCTTTAGCAATTATATAGATACAAAACAATCTTTGTGATAGTTTGAGGCTAAACATTCCTCAGAACAGAATTTAACCTGCTGTTTTCAAATAAAAGTTGACAAATAGGAAACCAAACCCTGTAGATTTTCTCAAGCACTTCATATTTGAGAGCCTCAGCCTTAATTAGTATTAATTATAGGTAACACAATAAAAGTTTGAAGGGCTGATTATGCATTATTCTAGACAAACAAGCCAGTTTAATATCCTATGTTTTGATGGACTAGCTTATTTCAGGCTCCTCTAATGATATAGTTCTGCATCAGGAATCATTGTGCTTCTATGCTATAAATATTTGCTTTTAAAGGGCACCATATCATATGGAAATATATAGCACGAAGGATATTTAAAATCTAATCATTTAATATTACTGCAGGTCAGGGAGAGAAGGGGGAATGCTCATAGACATATACTACTTTCTTTGAGTAATCAGCTGCACAATTCCAATGTCAAGACCTGTCCCTTTCAACTTGACACTACAAAAATGCAAATGAACAAAACCTATACAACCAGAGTTTTAAAAAAATCTTACTCATTCATTTTGTAGATTTATCTGTAGAATCGATTAATAGATGGGGACCAGTGATTCACTCACTCCTGACCATGAAGATTTCAACGGAAAAAGTATACAAAAATGCAAGATATAATCAAGGCAAGTCATAGTTAAGTCAGGAACAGAGTAGTTTGCAAGTGTATTAAGATGATGTGTGTGTGTCCATTGATATATACCAATTCAGTATTATTATACTATCAAGCGTGACCCATTATGCTTTCTTCTTGGCATTGCATCTTGCAAACTGTTTGTATTTTTCTTTTTGGACAAAATCTATCTGCTGAAGGTAACACTTAAACTGACATTGTATTTTACAGAGCATTCAATTTTTAGTAGAATGGATGGAGAATTAAGTACATAACTCTATTACAAACCAAAGAAGTTTTTAAATTCAATTTTCTAAAGACTACAAATAAACAAATTATTTCCTCCCAGTTTCTAACTAACATCTACTGAACTGTTTAAATTGCTGGTAAGCAAAACTGTCTTATAAGTGACCAGAGGAATAAAATTTCAATTTTATTTTTGATTAATGATATAAAGCCTGTATAATATGGATTTAATAAAACATGACCAGTTATTTATTTGAATAAGATGTCAATACTGGAAAGTTTGGACTGGCAAGTTTGTTAAACTTAGCTATTGTCTCAAATAAAATATAAGCTCATTTTTTCTGATGATTGCAATTTATGTCATTGTTATGCTAATTTTTATTAATTTCAAAAGGACTGCTGCTTTTCTGACTCATAGTTATGTGAATGAAATATAGACATGTGTTCAGATTGGTTTTGAAGATAGTCCTTAATTTTATATTTAACAGTGTTAATATATTTGTCTTACTGTGAATGGTAGGTTGCACTTTTTAAGAAGTACATTGTATCATGGATTGATTTAATGAACTGAAGCATATTTGCAGTAATTTATTCACAATGGGCCTCTTGTGTTTGTGTGTATTTGAGAAGGACTCTGCATGAGAGGTCATAAAGATTGGGGAAGTCTGGAATTGCTTTAGATTGCTGGAAGTTTGTTTCTTTAATGTTCCCAGCCTATACACTGTCCAGAATATTTTATGAAGAGCATATGCACAATTCCAATTTATATCAGTTTTCTTTTAGCTGGTGGATGTTATCATTCCCTTAGAAAGGAGTGTTATAATAATAGAAACACTGAGAGATTTAAATATAGCAGAACTAGTGGACAGTGCTATAATACACAATTTATCCTATTTGATACTTGTTAACAAGGGCAGTGATCCATGAAGAAGATTCTTCTTTGAGTTTTTATGTCTGAGTTTAAATTAATGGTTTGGGAGTAGACTCTATTACTGTGTGCTATATAGCTAGCAATCATTTAAATTCAACACAAACTACACACAGACTGGGGTTCTCAAGGTGCCTAGTTATGGTTGTGATTGGCAACCAATCATTTCTTTCTCATTTTCATTACAATATGTCATCAGAAACACAAGTTTGTAAGATGCTTCTTCTGTTTACCGTGTTTGATATTCATGTCCCCAACTGTAGGGAGAAAAAAAGAAAGTGTGACTTAGCAATATTACTACCTCTTTCAAATATGGAGTAAAGAATATACATTAGTTTTCAATCTATCTGACCTTTAAGGATTAGTGAAGGAGAAACAGACATCAGCAAACAATATCTGAACCTTTAGGCATAGTTGATGTACTCATATGCTGGCATAGCCTATGCTGTGGGATAGTGATTCCCAAGAATAGTAGAGAGATTTTGTCAGTGAAACAGAAATCATAGAATGATGATCTGAGGATCAGCAAGAAGGAAGGTGTTGACCTTGAAGAGGTTTAAGAGTGCGTTCTTAACAGCTATCTGGGACATAATTAAAGGCATTTTAACATTATGAATGTTAAAATGCAAACCACCCTGAAGAATGCAAACCATCATCTGTTCACATTGAAGAGTAAAAGATATTGCTTTTATAGCATTATGGTCAGAAGTGATATGAAATATTAGAAATATGACAGTTTTATAATAATTTCATACTCATTGTAATAATTCTCATTTGCAGCTTTTTGTCAGTGAATCTCTGGAATGATGTTAAATATTTTTCACTCCAGCTTGGCCTGTAATATTAGAGTGTCTCTAGTCTTTTTTTTTTTTTTTTTTAATGTAACTGTATGTTTACAAGTTGCAAGCAGATAGGCATTAAGATGATGTCTGTTATTCAAGCTAACAAAAGAATAAGGAACTAGAGTTCCCAAAGACTTTTTGTTAAGTTTCTATGTGAGGAATACACTCCCAGATCTCCTGAAGTCTCTTACAAAAATGCAAGTGTGGTATTTCAAGCAAGAAAATAAGTAAGTCTCGTTGAATTCTATAAACTAATTATTACCAGAAAATAGGAAGATTAAAAGAAAATATGTAGATGAGGAAACTCAGTAATTTTTTTTTTCTTCATCTTCGAACTCTGAAGCAGTCTAATCAATATCCCCCAGACCACATAGAGGGCACAGTGTAATTTAGCTCTTCTGTAAAACACAGGATGGACTATGTAATCCACCCTGTGGCTTCATCACGATGAAATTGAAAACCAGTGATACATTACATGTGAATTAGCTTCTCCTGAGAAGTATGCATGGTCCAGAGCAAAGAGAAGTCCATGTAGTTGAAACAGAGATAAGTACGTTTATTATAACTGGGGAAGTGCCATCGTTTGCCTGACTGTTTATAACTGATAGCAGCTTTGGCGCTTAAAGTGACTCCCTGAATGCCTCTCTTCCTTTAGTTAGGGGATTATTTCTCACAAACTATCAGATTTCTCACAAATTAGTATCAGATTTCTGTGTTTATATTTTACCAGTCAGTCAGATATCTGACTGTGGGGCTAAACCTTAGGCAAAACACTGTACATTATGCATGCAATCAAAGCACTTGCATTGTCTCCTTACATAGTTGCCTCTCTCAAAATACCTTAACTTGAC
Source organism: Tetrax tetrax (assembly GCA_009806455.1). Lineage (NCBI taxonomy): Eukaryota > Metazoa > Chordata > Aves > Otidiformes > Otididae > Tetrax > Tetrax tetrax. Next base: position 343,865 of record WHYT01016202.1, read on the forward strand.
AGAAAATTTATCCTGTACGTACTCTAACTCTCCATCTCATAATTATTCTGATTATTTATCTTAATAATCATTATAGCTCATTTAGTCTAGATCTGTTCCTCAGTGAGGTGTGTCTGCTGGGAGAGATTACATTTATAAATGTCACATACCTTTCATTTTGGAGTATGTATGACAAAGGTGTC
>WHYT01016203.1:14089-93318 GCA_009806455.1 Tetrax tetrax
AAAAAAAACCCCAAACCCTCTGCATTGTTGGCACTGGACTGGCTGATTTAACCCCAACTCAAGGGTCCACCAGCACAAATGGCCGTGGCCACCAGGCAAGGTCTGACTGTGCCGTTACTGTGTCCAGCCTCCAGCTCAGGGCTGCAGGGACGTGGGGACACTCATCTCGCGCTGCTGCAGCTGTGGACTTCCCCAGCTCCCTCCTGGTCATTTATTGCTGTTACACTGGGCAGGGCCTTTTTTTTCACAGACTCTGGGAAAGCCCCAGTACTGGGGGGCTTTTGCTACATCCTGCTCTTGTGCCATCACCACCATCACCGATGCCCGAGGCTGAGTGAGCTGGGGACTTGGGTCCAAAAGCTTTTCCCCTCCTACAAGCATGTGAGATTCCCCCACCCCTGCCAAAAGATGCTGTGTGGGAGGCGTTGGCCTGCCGGGGCTGGCACGGGCTCTGTGACCTGCCGTGAGGCTGAAGCAAGAGCGTTTTATTGAGAGGAGAGTAAATATTAACTGAGAACAAGCTGCTGTCAATATTTGCCAAGAATGCAAGAGCTTTTATCTGTGGTTGGGATGCGGCTGCCTGCAGTAACAAGGGTGCTGGATCTTGTTGGCACCATGAGGTCTTTCCCAAGATGGACCCCAGTCCTTCCGCTGGTTGGGGGTGACACGAACTTTACTGTTGCCACCCAGTTTAGATCCATCCAATGTCGTCTGATTGGGGTTCCTGATGGCATCCTGGGGACAGTCCCAGGGAGGGGTCCAGGGACACAGGCTGCACCCGCCAGCCTCTCTTCTGGTGGGACCAGTCTGGGCTCCATCACGGCAGGAGGGAAGGTGGCAGTGACCTGATGTCCATAAGTGAGATCCAGGCCTGGGGGGCTAAAGCATGTGGCAGAAGCTGCTTAAATATCATCCGTTCACTTCGCATCCCACATCAGCGGTGGGGCAGAAGGGACTGAGGATGGAACAACTCTCCATCCTTACACGGTGGCTGTGCCTCATCCCCAAAAGGACTTTTGGTGCTGCCATGCATGCTCCGGGCAGCATCTCAGCCAGGTCAGGACCACTTTAGAAGACGAATTCAACGCACTCCTGAGGCAGAGCGATCTGCAGTGGTGCCATGTCTCATGTCCTCTGCTCTTTCCCCCAGGGATCTCCTTCCAGAGGCTGGTGAGGACAGAGCAGGGCCTGCCCGTGAAGAACTACCAGAGCTCCACTGTGTAAGTGCAACCACGGGTGCTGCTGGTGTCCCTCTCTGGAGCATCCTCGCTGTCCCACGCTGCTTGAGCAGCAGTAGGGTTGCAGTGAGCAGCATCTCAAAGGTGTGGTGGTGGGTGCGGGGGAGAAGAGCTGGGTAGCTGGACTGAGCTGTGGGAAGGAACCAGGAAAGTGGCTGTGGCACTTCCAGAGCTGTGGGCTGGGGTTTGTGGGCTCCCTATGTCGGTTATCCTGCAGCCCTGCTTAGTGCAGGGATGCAGATCGGGGTGAAAACAGCTGGGAAAAGCAAAGGCTGCTCTGCGGGGAGCTGCTGATCTCCGCACGTGTAAGAATTAGTGAAAGCCTTGCAGCTCTGAGCGCAGTCAGACTTTGCACCTTATTCAAGGGCTGCAGCTTTCCTCCTGCCAGGGCACCTGATTTGTGAATAGGGAAATGAGCCGGGGCGGTGTGTGCCCGTCCGGGCTCCAGCAGTCCTTCGCGCTCAGCCGCCTCCGCTCTGTGCAGGACGGGTGTCCTGATGGTTCTGGCTTGTTCCCTGATGCTGTGAAGCTCTGGATCTGCACCTGATCCCACCCGGCTGCGCTGGTGCCGCTGTGTTGCTTTCCCAGTACAGCTCCCCTGCTCTAAACTGGTGCAAGTACAGTCTCCGCTGACTTACGGCAGGATGGCTGTATTTGCATAAAAAGCCCTGAAAACCTGGCACAAAGCTGTACACAAGCTGAACCGTGGGCTTCTTGAAAGCTTGTGCCCATTGCCTGAGCTTTCTAGAACCGAGCACACCAGAGCACGTCCTTAGTCCAGAGCCCTTTTCGCTCAGCCCGGTGACTGCTCTCCTCCGTGAATGGAAGCACACGCTCTCCAGGCTGCAGGTTTGGAATTCAAAGCCTGTGGATACTCGTGTTGTTGTCTAGGGCAAAAATGCAGCTGAAAGATGTGGCTTTTCTCCTGGAAGCCCAGAATCACAGAATCATTTAGGTTGGAAAAGACGTTTAAGATCATGGAGTCCAACCATAAACCTAACACTGCCAAGTCTGCCACCGAACCATGTCCCAAAGTGCCACACCTACATCTCTTTTAAAAAGTAATGCTCTGACCTATCTTGCAAGGGAAAGGTGTTTCAGGGGTCACTTTTTTTTTTTTTTACATGCCCTTTTCATCGCATGTACTGGGTGTCCAGTTAGGACAACTGGTTGCTGGGCCAGAACCCTGTCTGGGGCTGATTGACCAGTTATTGGGCTGGTGATATTGCAGATGTGGTAGGAGAGATGCTGCCAAGGATCGTGCTGAGGAGCAGGGTGGAGGATGCTCATCCCTTACCTGCTCCCTGCCCCTGGCTGGTACAGCAGCGTGGGTCTGGCACCCCCGCGCAGCCCCGTGACCCTCCGGCTGGGACAGGCGTGAGAGGACACTGCCACCTAGTGTGACTTTGTCCAAGAGTTTCATGTGCCACCAGTGTCCAAACCTGGCTGCTCGACCTAACTGCCGTCCCCTTGTCCCCAGGACGGTGCTGCTGCTCAACCGCTCCGAGGTGCAGAGCGAGTTCCTCTCCATCGCTGAGAAGCTGAGTGCCAGCGAGCCCCCGCAGCACGCCACGCTCGTCCTGCTGCTCGAGCATCTCTACCAGGCCAACTTCGGCACACGCTGTGACCTGGACAGCCTGCACCACCTCCTGAAGGTAGGCTGGGAGAGCTTCCTTCGACCTCGGGGATGCTGCGGTGCTGTTGGCAGCAGTTTCATGCAGTTGGATTTCCTGACTGAAGTAATATTTGATTGACAAAGAAAAAAAGTTTTGATAACACTTTTTGTAGGAAAAAGACCACCTTCAACATAAAAATTTTTTTCCTTACATCTAGTCTGAATCTACCTCCTTCTATTTTAAAACCATTGCCTCTCTTCCTGCTGACTTTCTCCCCACCTTTCCTGTAGCCCCCTTTAGGCACTGGAAGGCCGCTCTCAGCTCTCCCCAGAGCCTCCTCTTCTCCAGGCTGAACAGCCCCAGCTCTCTCAGCCTGGCCTCACAGCAGAGCTGCTCCAGCCCTCCGAGCATCTTCGTGGCCTCCTCTGGACCTGCTTCAACAGGACCATGTCTTTTCCGTACTGATCTCTCCCCTTGGCTCTGCTCCCCCTAGTCCAAGACACTGGAAGAGCTCTCCGAGATCTACGCCAGTGCTGCCGACGCGCAGGAGGTTGCAGCCGCCAGCAGCGACCCTGTCCTGGCCCGGGAGCGACTGCAGTCCGTGCTGCGGGACATCGCCGGAGCTGCGTCCTTTCCTGCCATCGCGGGTGAGAACCCCCTCTCCATGCCCCTCTTTCCTCCTGGCTTTTCTGCTGGCTCAGCCCCTGCAGTGGTGATGAGCTCCCCAGTGCTGTGCGCGCTGGGAGCCAGCCCTTTGAAGTGCAAAACCCTGTTTTGCACAAAGTTTCAACCTAGCGTGACAACAGCTACAACAAAAAAACCACCAACCTAGGCCCTATTTCATGACCACGTGATGAGCCAGAAATTGTTTCTCATCTTTGATTAAAGCAGGAACAAAAAAAAAAAAATCTCCAGCCTTTGTGGGTGAGATGAAGATATGAAATCGGAGACTGATAGTAGCAGTGATGTCTGATGGCTCTTTGAGATGTTAAGTGTCCCCTTGTCCTAATTGCATGTGACTTCATGGGGATAATGACAGCAGCATCGGTGTTCTGCATGACCTGGGCTGCCCAAAACACGTGGGTGGGGTGGGTGGCATCTCCCACCGGCCAGGAGTGGTACTGGCGTTCTCTGCAAGCTAACTCCTCTCCCTCCTCTCTTCCCAGGCGAAGCTCAGCCCCGCAAGCTCCACACCATCCCCATCCCTGCCGCGCGCTGCTACGCTTACAGCTGGGATCAGGATAACTTTGGTAAGCGTCCCTCCTAGCGAGACTGCATCCCTCTGCTCCGCATCCCCGGGGTGGCTGAGCCGTGTTTCAGCTTTGCTGGGGCTGCCACAATTGTTGGTGTTGGAGGGACAGGTGACACAGTGGGTGCCAGCATCCCCCAGACAGAAAGGGATGTGGGCATCAGCAGAGGGAACCCAAGCAAAGCCCTCTGAGCGGTGGGCATGAGATCGCCGGTAGCCCCGAAACACGTATTGCCAGAGACAAATCGTGCAGGGCTTAATCTCCTGGGCAAAGTTGTGCCTTGCATTAAGCTGGAAGAGGTTTGTCGCACCTGAATCCGTGAGGATATTGGTGGGATGGAGACCTTGCTTGGTAGAAGGCTCCTCTGCGAGGAGTAAACCTTGCTCGTGCCTTGGAAATAATAGTTGCTGGAAAAGCTTGACCACACTGAGATGTCAGGGCTTTGTGGGGTGAGACCCCTCAGACATTACGGCTCTTCCCCACCCGTAGCAGGGGTAACCAAGGGTGCCTGTGCCGTGCTCTCGGCCCAGCCACAGCAGTTTTGCAGGGGAAGCAGTGGCTTCCCCTTCTGCTGAGCTGGTTATTCCGGCTTCCCCATTCCTGGAAGACCTTTTTTGTTCCTGTGAAGGCTTAGTGTTTGTTGCCTGCTGGCCCCAGCGAGCTGGACCAGAGCTCTGGGTTGGGCTTTGCAGTGAGTCCAGCCTTGCTGGGAGGCCACCTGCAGTGGGGGTGATTTGGGGTTTGATTAGCCAAACACCTGGCTTTCCTCCTGCCCTCCAGTGAAACCCAGATCGGATGCGAGTGTGTTGTTAAATCTGTGTAGAAAGGAAGGAAGCAAAAACCCCAGCTAGTTGACTTTTGAGAACCCAAACAGAATGTGAGCTCAAGGAGAGAAACACGGTTTGTTTTGCATTGCATCTGAGCACCTTCTGGAAATCTAAAACCATTCAGCAGGAGGGTTTCAGCTCCTTGTTTGAAACCGTGCAGGACCAAAGAGAGCTTTTGCCACGCTGTAGTAGTGTTGTCTGGCATCATCACGTTTCCAGTGCTTATGCTGGAGCCTGTGGCAGATGTGATTTCTCTCCGGTTCCCTTTCAGATATCCTCAATGATGTCCTCAGCAAAGAGTGCAGTGTTGTCGAGCCCATGGCCTCAGAGAACGAGGAGGAGGATGAAGAGGAGGAGGAGGAGGTGGAAACTGATGGCTGTTCTCCCGAGCGGGACTCGCTGCTTTCCCCCATCTGCGCCATTTCCAAAGACTCTGTGTACTCAGCGCTGTCGGAGGAGGGACCTAAGCCCTCGCGAGTGTCCCTCTTCACCACCTCCAAGGACTCCATCTCGGAGCTGACGGTGGTCTCCAAAAGGTCCTTGAAGTCATTTGTCTCCAGCCTGAAGGACTGCATGGACAGCGGGTATGCGGAGGACAGCGACGAGAGCTCCCTGGACATGGTGGGGAGGCCGGAGCTGAAGGTAGAGAAGACCCACCACAAATACAGACACACACTGACCAACAAGATCTACAAACTGTTCAAGAGCAAAAGCCAGCTGGTCTTGAGGAGGGACCTGAAGGACTGCCCGGACACGGGCTCGCTCTCATTGCCCCTGCGCCGGGCGGAGAGCCTGTACACCCCCCAGGCCAAGCACCGCATCCCGGCGCGGTCCCGGCGTGCTCACTCGCTGCCGCAGCACGTCCTGAGCCAGCGGCTGCCAGCCCTGCTCGTCCCGCGGCACCTCAGCCTCCACCGGCGGCCCTTCCTCAGCTACGACGAGGACGCCAAGGTGTCCACGCTGCGCGTCGTGGTCTTTGGCTCCGACCGCATCTCGGGGAAAGTGGCCCGAGCCTACAGCAACCTCAGGTGAGCGGGTGATGTAGGGGACTCAGCTGCAGGTCCCTGGCCCTGCTGAGACACGGCGGTGGCCTTGCCTCACCCAACCCTCTCCTGCCTTCTCCTAGGCTCAAGGAGAGCGCCTGCCCCTCACTGACAAGGTACTTCAAGCTGCAGTTTTTCTACGTCCCCGTGAAGAGGAGCTGCCTGGCTCCGTCGACCCCGCTGATGCATCCGTCCCCATCCCTGGGGGACCCACAGCTTCGGGTCTCGGCACAGGTGGTAGGTGTCCTGCTCTCCACGGGACTCATGGTGCCACCAGTGTTTTACTTGGCCCTGAGAGTGGGGTGCGAGGAGGCTGGCAGGGCAGGTTGAGAGGAGCGTTGGTGTCTGTTCCACCAGCCCCAAGCACTGGGTGAGGAGCCTGAGGGGCCCCCAGCATCACCCCCATGTGTCTGGTTTCAGGATCCCAGCTCAGCTAGGACGGAGGGCAGCACCAACGACATCTCCCACTACATCGGCATGTTGGACCCATGGTACGAGCGCAACGTTTTTGGGCTGATGAACCTGCCCATGGACGTCTTGTGCCAGGTACGTGTGTGTCTGGCTGGTAGGGCTCGGCGAACCACTTTCTTTTGAGGTACAGTAGAGCTGAGCAGAGAGCTTCCACTTAGCACTGGGCCACCACGCTCCTGTGCAGCGGGATGTGCTACTGGACACCAGGATGGAGGGTTTTGTCCCCGGTGGAGTGGGATGGGTGGTTCTTGGCACCTGACTGTGGGTTCCATGTGCCTCATCTGGGTTGTGACTCGTCCTTTTGCTGCAGTCTGCCAAGCTGGAGGCTGAGCCCCAGGAGGACTCCCAGGAGCAGCTGCCCATCCTGGCTGACATGATCCTCTACTACTGCCGCTTCGCCACACGCCCCGTCCTGCTGCAGCTCTACCAGACAGAGGTAGGCAAAGGGGCTTGGTGTCATCTTGGTGAGGGGAAATGGGGGGTCTTCTGCTCGAGCCACTGACTGGGAATCTGCCCGTGAAGCGGGTGGGGGGATGGCACAGCCCCCACGTGCTGGTAAGGTTGAGCTCAGGCTCCTCCACACAGAGCGGATGTGAGGAAGGATGATTGCTGCGGCACGGGACCGGCTGCAGCGGGGCTGTGGCGAGCAAAGTTGCTGCTGTTCGTGGGATTTGTGTCACCCAAAGCGATGCCCAGACCCTTCTGCTAAGCTCATCATGGGTTTTATTTCCAGTGGGTGGGTTTTAAGTGAAAATCAGGGTTTTGGGTTGTTTTACTTGCTGGTGGTCTGTTAAAACAGTCAGAGTACAGCAGAAGGCAAGTGTTACCCAAGGCAGTTCTTGAAAGGTGTGTTTTGGAAATGTGAAAGGATTTTCCCAAAGAAAGTGAGAGGGGGAACGTTGCCTGGGTCTCCTCCCCACCACATCTTCTCTCTTTCTGCCCCTGGCAGCTCACCTTCATCGGGGGAGAAAAGATGACTGAAGTCTTCATCCATTCCCTCGAGCTGGGCCACTCGGCGGCCACGCGGGCCATCAAGGCGTCAGGTCTGTACCTGCTTCCGCAGCCGCCGCCGCGGGGTGGAGGTCTGCAAACTGCTGGGCTGGGGGATAAATGGAAACGGGAGCTGGAGGGCGCGTGGGCTGCAGGAGGTGTCTGAGCCCAGGCTGCATCATGAGCAAAGATTCAGACATCTTTCCACAAATTTGGAAGTGAGGCATCATGGTTCCCACGTTCCTCTTCAAGAGCGAAGCTGCGGCAATGCCTGGTTGTTTTTGCTGCTGTTAACTCTAAAATGTGCTTGCAGTTAGACAGCTTCAAGCCCATTTCCTTCCTCTTGTCAGCACCTGGCCAAGTGCAGCTCTCCATCTTTTCTTTTTTGCTGCTTTCTGTTTGTGCGTTGTCCGGCAGTGTCATTTATAAAATCCCCTTTCCATATTCCTTAGATTACTGGACAAAGCAAGGTTCATGCATGTGCTTGTAGCCTTTCCTGCAAGGGAGATCCATGACCTTTATAAAATCAGTAGAGACAAGAAGCGGTGGCAGAAGCATCTGCCTGGTCTTCAGCTCTCCTGGGTACCGAGGACAATACGCTGTCCGTCGCGGTGCAGCTCGCAGAGACATCTCATGGCCAACCCACAATACTGCACTTAACCACGTTGCTTAATTTTTTTAACCAATTGCTTTTCTGTCATCTCACCTTGTCTTTCTAAACAGAGCCCATAAAATATCATCCATGTGACGTGTCACCACCCCACGAAGAAGCTTGGCCAAGACCTCTTCCCAATAACTCATGAAACCACCGATCCTTGCTGACTTTGATTTTTTTTTTTTTTTTTTTTTTTTTTTTTTTTTTTTTTTTCCCTTGGGTTGTCTGGCAGCCCACCGCTTAACATCTGCCAAAAATTATCCTGGAAAAAAAAAAGTTACTAAGCGTCGGGCACAGTATTTCCAGGCACAAATATGCCCGGCAAAGCAGGAGCTGGGTTAGCAAGGCGGCTTTGTACGGCTTTGTGTTTTCCCCGCAGCGCTGACCCCTCTGCGCCAGCTTAGCCAGCGCCGCTTTCAGTTGTGCAGAGCGGCTTGTTGTGCTTTGTGTTGAAACTTCTGCGCTGCATTAATTGCTTTCTGGCAGCTTTTAAGCCACCTTTTCTTTTTGCCTTTTTGCTCTGCGGCTGTTCAGCAACCCTTTTTTTTTTTTTTTTTTTTTTTTTTTTTTTTCCCTTTCTTTCTCCCCTTTTCTGTAGGTACCGAGCGTGCTGCTGTTTGGGTAGCCTGCGGAAGAATGGGGATAAAAGGCCGCCGTGTGACTCGTGCTCCTTGTTTTCTGCAGGTCCGGGCAGCAAAAGGCTGGGCATAGACGGAGACAGAGAAGCAATCCCGCTAACACTACAGATCGCCTACAGCAAGGTGAGCGCGGAGGACTTGCATGAAGATAAACGGGACTGAAAACCTCTTTGGTGGTGGACAAATGCATCTCTGCTGGGGCTGAGAGGGGCAAACGCTGACAGGAGCCTGAATCCAAGCCCAGATGAGCCAAGCTCAAGCTAATTGTCTACTTACTGGCTAATTGGGGAGTGGCTTTCCTCTCCGGTTCAGCCTAGTGAAATAGGAACAGAGCAGTGTCCACAGACTGGACGTGTACTCGGTCCCACTGTACACTGGTGGATTTTACTTCTAGTGAGCAATCTTCTGCTGGTTGCAGCAGTCCTCCAATCCTTTTATTTTGTTGGTTCCTCTGCAGTTCTTTAGTGTTAAGCCTGGGCAATCTTTGTAAATCCAAAATTAAATGAATTTGAATGCCTGCTCAAACTTCGTGGAGCTCCAGGTGAATCCAGACCTGGGCTAGTCCAGCCAGATGGTTGGGGTGGGAAGGAGGGTAGCATCAGCCTGGAGCGTTGGATCTCACAGGCTTTGGTTGGTCTCTGCAGACAGCCATCAGTGGAAGAAGTCACTGGGACGACGTCGAGAAGGTCTGCACATCTGTCAACCTTAGCAAAGCCTGCAAGAAGTACGAAGAACTAGGTGGGTAGAGGTGGTCTTTGTGGCTTTGCATGGGGAGCAATGGGAGAAACTGGTGGAGGAAGAGGATGGTGTGGATCTCCTAGCTGGAGCAAAGCAGGGATGCGTGACTGCAGGAGAAGATACGTGGGAGGTGCCTGGTGTTCCCCGGGGCATACTGTAGTTCTTGGCACCACGTCAGGGATGAAGGGCATTTCATTTCCCACTGTCCTAACGCTTCCAGACACGGAAATGGGATGTCCATTAGGGACAGGGCTGGGACAGTCCAAGCACCAGAATGATCACAATACCCATTTAGTGAGGAGAGGAGAGGAGAGACAGGCAAATCGGTCGGTAAGTGAAGCAGGACCAAGGGGGAGGGCGCTTGTCCTGCCAGCCCCAGCAGCTCTGCCGTGCAGCCAGCTTTCAGCAGGAGCGCGCTGAGCTGGTGCTTCAGCCTGGTTTCCTTCCTGCAGCTCAGCTATCTGGCTGCCACATGGTTTTGCTTTTTAACTTTTTTTTCTAATCAGGTTTCCGATGGAGTATTAATAAGGCTTTGAGCCTTTTAAAAGCAGTGAGACTTGTAGTCTCTGGGTGTATTTAGAAGTAATACCTGTTCTTTCTTGCTTAAGAGCTGCTGTTTTGGCGGTCACACACCCAGTTCTGAGTAAAATGAGGGGTTTTTTGGTTCCTCTTTCCTCGTGACTGGCAGATGTGGGGTTTGTGAGCGGAGTAGTCAGGGCAAAGGGGTGATTTACCAAATAGGAGACAGCTCCTACTTGCCCCATGGAGCTCACCCTAAACTTCTGTCCCTCCTGTTGCTGTCCCATCCACGAAGCCATGCAGACAACCCTGGAAAAATCCCAGCAGGAATTAATTTCTTACCTCCTCTATGCATTTTGAGTTGGGTGTTTCTGCGCTGGTTCAGGAGCTTCACTTGTGCTGCCAGCGCTGTGGGTTTGCTTCAGGGGGTGTCCTCAGCCCTGCACTGGGGAGAAACTTCTCCTTCATGAATCTCCTGCCTTCCAAGGGAAACCCAGTCACCTTGATTGTCTCCCTTGGTTTTCTCATTCAGCAGTTTGACCACAGGATGTCACTGTAATTCCAGACAGGGAAAAGCATCTCCAGGTGGCAGGCTGCAGGAGAGGCCACGCTGGGAGAGCTGGAGTTTCCTCAGGATGATGGGGCAGTTTTTTCTCCTGTTCAGGTCCTAAGAAAATTAAATGTCCTTTTCTGCCACGTTTGGAAAGCAGCTGGAAATTACAGAGGATGTTCACCTCTGTGTCTCTGATGGCTTTCTTTCCGTGCGGGTTAGCATGAGGGAAGGAAAGATAGAACTGTGCTGCGTTTCCCCCAACAGTGGGGTCCTGCTGAGAGCCATTGCCTCTGGGGCGCTTTGAGGAGCGGGGGGACCTCTTGGGGTTCCCACCAGTGGCCCAGAAGCCCTAAGTGATAACAGCTTCCTTTTGTTACAGCCTCAAAGACAGAATGTCTCAACTTAACCATGACGGAGGTGGTCAAAAGGCAAAACTCCAAATCCAAAAAAAGTTTCAATCAGGTAACTCAAATCACGGTGCTTTTACGTTTGGTAGCAGGAGGTCAGCCTGACTCAGCTGGGAGGGAAGCAGAGCAGAAGAGAGTAGAGTAGCTCCTTGGGGAATCTGTTTGCTGTTGGCCACCAGGCCTGGCTTAGGGATGCCCAGTTCCCCTTCCCTGCAGCAGGAACAATGCACTGAGCCTGGCAGCTCCCTCACTCAAACCCTTGTTCTATCAGCAGATCAGCGTGTCCCAGATAAAAGTAGACAAGGTCCAGATTATCGGTCTCCAATCCTCCTTCGCCGTCTGCCTGGACCAGGATGAGCAGAAGATCCTGCAGAGCGTAACCAGGTAGGAACTGCAATGTGGCCATCTGCCCACCGCAGTCAGCCTTCCTGGGATGGCGTGTCCTTTGAATAAGTACTTGTCCATGAAGCATGGGTGGCCACTGCGGAGACAAGGTCCTGAGCACCATGGTAGATCTATACCAGATGGCCAGCCTGGGTGACATAGCTCCAAGCTCTCTAGTGCAGCTGAGCTCAGGTGGGATGGATGGTCCTGCTCAGATCCCAGCAGCAGTTTATCTTCATGACTGCCACAGTCTAAAGGGCAGTCAACTGTTCAAGTCAGTAAAAATGGCTTTTTCAGTAAGACCAGTCATAAGCCAAAGGAAAGCTGTGCAACACAAGATATTTGGAGAGCGCTGGGCATAACAGCAGAGTCTTCAACTTCCAAACCTCATTAAGGTCTCCATGGCATACCCGTGGCAGAAGGAACCCACTGCCTTCATGGGAGAGACTAGGGTAGAACAAGAATTGTGCATTTGACTTTTATCCATCAGTTGTGTCCCCAGGGCACCAACCTGACTCCCCAGATAATGGAATTTGGAAATTCATGGTAGACAAGATACTTCCATGAGCACAAATAGATCAGACCATTTGATCTGCAGGTCTTAAAGTGCAAGCATTTTAATTTCTCCCTCAGAGAGTGCAGAACTCTGCAAGTGTATGATGCCTCCAATGGAAAAAAAAACCTGAATTTTGAATCTTATTCTTAAATAACTCTAAAGAGAAGTGTTTTACTGAACTTGTTTGTTCTGCGACTCAAGGGACTAGTGGAAGAGTTTAATGCATGAAATGGAAAAGGAGCTACTTCCCTCTCCTCAAAACTTGGGGGATGCAAAGTTTCTCACTTTCCCTAATGAGTTTCGGAGACTACTCTTTATGGATGCTTCTGCTCTAGCTCCCAGTCTGAGCCAGCTTAAAGACCTGAACTCTCAGGTCATAAAGACTGCAGTGATTCCTGTTTGCGGATATTTCTGCTGCACCTGAGCACCATGATTCTCAGCCACATACCTTACTTCTAACTTGGTTTCTTTTTGTTCCTCTGCAGATGTGAGATCTCTGTGTGCTACAAACCGAGGGACGGAGATCCCTTTGCACTGAGAAGGTCCTCTTTGCCTCCCCAGGACTCCTCCGAATTTCATTCTCTCCTATGTTTACCCATTGCCACCTTCAGTGGAGCACTGCCATAGAAGAACTGTCTTGTCTCAGGCCAGACTCACATCCAACACCAAAGCAGCCTCAGGAAAAGGACATTGACTGTCCTCCTTCGGGCTGGAGATGCAGCTGTTCTTGTCCAAGACATCCTGCAGCCGAAGCGTTAGCATGGTGACTGAGCTGCTCCTGGTCTGGGCTTAGCCCATCCTTGGGAAATGGGAACATTGATGGTGTGCTCTGGTATTTCTCAGGGTTCCTCAGCAATGGGAGGAAAGTGGTTTCCTTGAGATCTCCAGCTGGTTCAGCAGACTGCCAACACCTGGATTTAGATGCCAACACCTGGATTTAGAGGGCAAGGCGAGGACAGTGATATTGTCCTGCCAGCAAATGGTGCTGTGGCTGTATTTGACAGTGACTGCAAGGCCAGTGTGATCTGGGGAGAGCTCATGGGGGGACATTTTGGAAAATGAATATCCTTGGCTGAGTGGTGGTAGGTCGCCTTCAATGCATGTGGAATTGCAGACTACCCAACTGGTGTCCTGATGGCATTTCACCCATAACAGGTCAAGGATGCTCAGGACAGTTCTTAGGGGATGGAGACAGGCTTTCTCAAGGTTTCCTTTAAATTGTGAAGGTTGGGTGTCTTGCAGAGAAACGGTTGCAGAGCAACCCAGCTGAGGCCCACAAAGACCCCAGTGTGGGTTGTAGACTGCTGCTCGTGTTCCAGTGAATTGAGTGCAATAGGCCACAACAGGGCGTGGACAACCTCTCTTGTATATGTGTATTTACTGTAAATCCAGGACCTGCAGGAGATGAACTTCCAATTTCTGCAGAATTTCAGAGTTCACCCATGAGAGGTACTCCCTGTTCAGCTCAAGTTCTTGCATCCTGCTCCCCAGCACTGTACGACAGGGACATCCTAGAGCCTGAATCCTCAATAGGTGCTTGAAATATGGCAGGAACCATGCTCACACTCATGGAAGGGAGGGAAGTACTAAGAAAACCACTAGGATTGCCTTCAGCTCACCTGGAGAGGCAGCTCTGCTAGAGAAGGACCCAGCACCAAAAACACTAGTGACGCTTGCAAGCAGACAGGATTTGAGATTCCCACTCGCCTCCAAAGAGGCTTTCCGTCCTCTTCCTTCTCTCTACAAGGCTGTTGGTACAGAAAGGTGCAATATTTGGGGGTATTTAGAGGTATTCTGACCCCAAGAGCAAAAAAAAAAAAAAGACTGGAAATCCTTGCCTGGTTTCAAAGCACTCAAGCTGTTTCCCAGTAGTTTTTGGTGGTTGCACTAATAATGGTAACAGGCAGAAGAGCAGGCTGCCTGCTGCAGGCTAAAAAGATTTGTGCTGAGGAGATGTGCTCTCTGGAAACATCTGGAAGGGACCCCCAATAGTGCTGGGGGGCTGCGAGGCTCAGCCACAGTGTGGTTAGGTCAGTGTGGGTCCCTTGATCCTCAGAAAACAGGACCTGGTCAGCTCTTAGCACTAGTTAGCAAGGTTGGGCTCTCTCCCCAAGGGCTGCTGGCACAGCAGCAGTGTTATTTGAGGTTAAATCTGCCAGGAAAAGGGCCAGAGCCCCTGGGGGCTTCAGTTGTCTGGGAGGAGTGTGGGTCAGGCTTGTCTGCTGGAATCCTCCACATCCCTCCTGGAAGTATTTGGGGAATCCCTTCTGCAATGTCAACTCTGATCCTGCCCCCCCACCCCCGGCTGCTGGACCTGCTTTCTGTTCCCACTGCCTCTTGTTTGGAGACAGCTTGGTCTGGGCTTGGGTTAAGAAGGTGCTAGCTGGCTCTTTGGTGTCCTCAGCAGCTCTGGATGCAGCTTCTGCTAACAGCCAGAGATGGGCAAAGCCGAGGCGTGAACACGCTCCCAGGGCGCGTTCCCAAACATGCTTCCGAGTGCCTCTGCGCTTCGTCCTTCTACTTGAATAAACCATCCCAAGGATGGTGTTGCCTTGTGGACTCCAAGACAAGACCCTCATGTGGGGCAAAGCATCACTTGAAGGTAAGCAGGCGCTCTGCCTCCACCACGATGCGAAGCCAGTTTGGACTCCCAGCGAGGACCCACCTTCCCTGGCCGTGCACAGGCTCCGGGAGCTCCCATCTTTTCCTACCTGCACGGAGCAGTGTCTGTCCTTTGCTCGCAGCAGGCAGGGACACCGAGCCACTGCCAGGTTGTGGTGGGCTGTCCCCTCTCTCACGGGGCGCTTGTGGGATCTAAAATACTGCACATCAGTATTTTAAGTCCAATAGGCTCAAGAGATCAGAAACAGATTTTAATCACTCTTTCCGTGCACTTGGAAAAACTTCCCCAGCAACTTTTCATTTCCCAAACAGGTTTGTGTGTGTCGTCTCAAATGGGGCTGAAATTTGACAGCTGTCTTTTTTTTTTTTTTTTTTTTTTTTTTTTTTTTTTTTTTTTTTTTCTTTTTTTTTTTTGGTTCAATACTTTAAAATAGCACCTTATCCTGCCAAAACATTGCTATTTGTGATCTTGATATCCGTGGCTAAATATATCCCTGCCGCCGTTAATGATCTAAACCTCTTGGGTTTCAGCTGGCCCTACAGAAATACTGGAGTAGAGAATTTCCATCTCATAGAGAAAAACAAGCCCAAGCTCTGGGGACTCGTAATCCTGGCTGAGGTTTTGACCTCTGATGCTTTCTGGAAATGGAAGTCCAAGGTTCTTTCAGGTCGTCCTTGTAGATATGTGCAGGCTCACCAAATCTGTGTAATGTCTGTGCTGATCTGTAAAATACTGTTCAAAGAACTTTTTAAGGTAATTGTAAAATATTAAAAGTTGATTTATTTCGAGTACAAGTACTTGGCTTTCTATTCTTGGAGGCTCCTTGACCTTTGCTGTGTTACTTTGCAGAGAAATATGAATTGTGCTGAGAGTTGAGCTCCTGGGGTCATGGGCAAGGTCCAGCTTTGGGGTGCAGAGCCCTGGGATGAGGAGTGACTGCTCGAGGTCAGCAGATTTTTGCCCACCAGCCAGGTTTTTGGGGTATTTCCGACTGGGAAATCTCTTCTGCATCATTGGGGATGCAGACCTTGCAGATGGAGCTGTTGCTTCCGAAAGCACTCTGAAATATGAAATGACACTTGCGAATGTTTAAGTGCCTCGAGCGGCGCCGCCTCTCATTGTGGATATTCAGGGAAAGAGGCTTAGTCGGGAGGCGTGAGGGCCAGTGTGTCACAATCAAATAAATAACGTGGGAAAAGTCATTTCGGCTCAGAGGAGCCAAAACCCGGATGAGAATAGCTTTTGTTAATCAGCACTTTGTTATGTATTAGCTATCAAATTTTTTTCACTCTGATTAGAGAATAACAAAAGGTGGTTTTTAAATAAAAAAGAAAAGGCTCTTTTGAAAAGGCATACAAAATTCCAAAGGAAAATACTTTATTTTCCAAGCTGGAATGATAATCTGCTTTTGTTTGTTCTCAACAACAACAACAAAAAACCCCAAACTCTAAGCCACAAATCCCCTTTCCCTGTTCTTTTCTTTTTTTAAAAAAAGAAAAAAGTGGGAAGAGGAACACGCGTGCTTAAATCTGAAGCAGAAAGAAAGTACTTTGTTCTGAAAACGTGCATGATGAAAAGTTTAGGATCAGGACTCAAGCCTGATCCTTGAAATGCTGCATCGCTGGGGGTTTTGTTCTTGTCAGTACAAAAGATTTAGCAAACAGCTGCTGATAAAATAAGCAAGGCTGGGTTAAGGCTAGACTATTCGACAAAACTGGTTTAGCCTCTTGTAGATATGGTCAAATCAACTCGACGGAGCTTTTTTTGTGACTCTTACAGCATCAAAGCTGAGCTGGTCTGTGGCCTGTCTGCGTCTGTGAGGGATGGGAAGACAGTAGATAAACAGTGTTCAGTGTTTTGGGCTGGGAACACCAACTTAGGTTGGCTTCCTGAATGAGGTTATACCAAAAAGCCCCCCTTTGGGGTTTTGGTAGGTGTTCGTTTATCAAGGTACAGTGGCAGTTTGAGATGGTCACTGCTCTGTCAGGGGTTGTCATCCCGCAGCCACCTCAGCCGAAGCTGCTGGCCGTGGCACAGCTGGAGTGAGCCATGCTCCACTGCTGGTGTGGTGGGATATGGAGATGTGGTGTGGGAATGCACCCTGGGGTGACTTCTCAACACCCCCATCAGTGGTGACCTTCCATCTTCTGCTCTTCTCCAGTGGTGCTTTTTGTATAGGTGTTCCTCGTGTTTACTGCTGCGGTCCCCGCAGCTCCTCCCCCCCCAGGACCACAAGGAGCATCTCTGTGTCAGGTACCAGGGTGCCACAGGAGTTGGTTGGGACCCAAATCTGCCACCCCAGAGCCACCATGGCTCAGTGCTGGCAGGGAGCAAAGAGCTGAACGCATGCAGGCAGCATCAGTCGGGTTGCTCAGGGTCCAGCCAAGGTTTGAACACCCTCAAGGGTGCAGATGTTCTAGTGCATGAGGTGGAGAACAACATAAGCCCATTATAATCCAGAGAAGGTGTCCTTAAGGGGCCAATTCTGACCCGCTGGCTAATTAGGAATATGGAATGAATTAGCATCAGTAGGCAGGAATGAGCTTGCATGTCCTGGGTCTGCTATTAAAGTCTCTAAGATGCTCCTCTGAAAGGCAGAAGAAGCAGGTGCCACCGTTTTCTGGCAGCTGGGGTGCTAGAACCCACCTTCCATGGTCTAAGGGGGTCATAGGCAGATTGCCCAAATGGAGACATTGCTGTGAGGCACGATGGATGACAGTTGTGTCTTGAAACATTTTGAGTAAGAGGGAAAAATACATTCGCTCCTAAATGTGTGATTTGTTTAGACTGATTTTTCTTTAGCTTTGCTGTCACATTGTGGAAAAAGTTCATGCGGTCTGCCAGCGGGGAGCAGAGGCCTGCCAGGCCTGGGGAACGCTGGAACCTCCGCCCAGGCTTGGTGTGCTGGGACAAAAATAGCCCAAGCATTGGGCTGGCGATGGGGCTCCTTGCCTGGCAGCTCAGCGCCTCTGCTCCCTTCCTCATCCTCACCGAGCTGTTTGTAGAAGTGATGAGGAGAACCTCATCACTGAGGTTTTGCTTCCTGGTAGAGAAATGTGCGGTGTTGTGGGTGGTGTTTCCAGCTGCCCTGCAGTGAGACACCAGCGTATGAGAGGTGGTGGGGGGCATTTATCGAGAGACCCACCGATAGCCCAGCACTTTGAGAAGAAAAAGGAGAAGCGGCAGAAAATTCAGGGATTGTCGTCTTCTGCCACACTCCCTGCCCTAGTTCCCTCTGCAGCTGCGGGTTTCCAGGCTGGTAGGTCAAGCTGTTTCCCATGCGCATGGTTTAGCTGCTCTTACAGGCAGTTGTAAAGTAGAAAAAGTGGAAATTTCAGTGAATTTTGCTAGTTTCTGAAGGGTTTTGGCCAGCACTCGTGACTCAACAGGGCATCGACTGCTGTTTGTCTCAGGACTGACCCTTGCTCAGGACTAAGGAGGGCAAAGCCAGACCAGTGAAACATTTCTGGGCTGCAGGCAGCTCTTTATCTCTCCTGGCAATGCCTGCGGCTCCACCATCCTTAACTTACTTGTGCTAATTAATGATCAATTAAAAGTTAACAAGGCTCCCTGTACCTGCGTAAGGAATGGAATTTTCCTAGCAGGGAAGATTCAAAGAAGTGTAACGGTGTGGTAACCAAATCAAAGCGAGCATGGAAAATACTTTGTGGTGTCTGCCCAGCTCTAGGATAACCTAGACTTGTGTTGGACTCCCTAAAACTTTCTGGACAGCAATGGGCCAGTGTAATGCGGTGGGTTTAGCTGGTATTTCCATCCGCAGAGAGGAGCTTGGGCAGGGTGGCTCAGCCAGTCGAACACTTCTGCTGTGTCTGGAGATGTTCTAGGAGACACCTATGAACGGCAGGCTGAGATGTCGCCCTTGTAATCAGAAACCTGTGCACGGACCTGTCAGGGTATCCAGGGCCTGGGTCCTCCACCCTCGGGTCTACTGGGAGATCTTCGCTGACAGCAGGCTCTCAGGAGTGGGTCACGCAGTGCTGCTCCTCTGCGCTGCCCGTGGGCAGCGGGTGGGTGCTGGCTTGCAGGGTAAAACGAGACCCTGAATCATCAGTATTTTCCCCGTACAACAGCGCGTGGTTTTTTCCACAGTCGGTCTCTGTGTTCACTTACCGTCAGCCATGGTCCAGGTTAAACCGCTTGAGGACAGGATGCTCTTGTGAGAGGTGAAGAAACTTCAGCCCATTGAGGGTTTCCTGCGCAGGTACCCAGCTGAACTGTAATCTTAAAGCCGCTGAGTAAATTTTTGCTTTTCTAGGGCTTTTTTTTAATGGTGCACTGGGTATGGGAAGCTATGGGGTAGCTCCAGCCGTGGTGGCCAATGCAGCACTCTGCAGCCAGCCCCTGGGAGAACGGGCAAGGGATGAAAGAAGGGAGTGAGCGCAGGCACTGTCTCATATCTCTGTGAGCTCCAGACCATCATCTGAACCCCTTCCTGCAGCGGACTGGGTGACTGAGAGGCGTGTGGTCCCTCCGAGATGTGACATGCTGGAACCAGGGCAAACAATCTGGGTAGGGGTGAGATTGAGCAATAGCTGAGATTCCTCCTCTGTTTAACTTCACAGCCATTGCAAGAGGAAATGCGTGCTGATCTTTAGTGAGAAGCCAACCTCTTCCCATCCTAAGGAGCCACCTGTAGTTTAACATATGACTCAAGCCTGTGCGTAACCAAGATCATTACAGTAACCGTGCCAGTCCCTCAGGCCAAAGACAGCCCAGGTAAGGTGGAGGGTTGAAGCCTTAAAAAACTGGGGGGATGCTGGTGTTCATACCGCTTTCTCTGCTTTCTTACTGAAGGCAGAGCAGAAGAGGCATCTATCCTAATCAGAAACAAGTGAGGAGAAATGGTGCCTGTAGCCTGGGCTGGGTGTAAGCAAGGATGGAGATGTCTGGCTGTGAACTTGTGTCCACTCTTCCGTTTCTTGGAAGCCATCAGTAAAGAGCAACTAGCCCTGTGCACCTGTGGGACCATCTGAGGTGTTCCAGCAGCCTTCCCATGCTGTCCTCTGCTCCTGGGATGCTCAGGACAAATGACCTCCGTTGCAGTGAATTACTTACTCCAGTGCAGGATGGAGGAACAGACCGAGCCCATGCTGCCCTCCATCCCTCTCTCCCCAGGGAGATCATGTGGATATTTAGCTGGAGCCCTGGAGGTCTCTTGATGGAGGTGGGCTCTGCAGGCCATAAGTCGTCCTCTGCACTGATGGGCAGAGTGGGCTCAGCCAACGGCTGTTAATCGGCAATTACAAGATGTGGCTAAAGGGGGTTGTGATACCTTTGTGTCTCTCACTTTCTGTTAGAATGTGTTTACAAATAGTTTAAGATAGCAGGAGATGTTTTCTGAACTCTCCCCGTATAACTAGTGTGTGTAAATACGCAAGCTGTGGACTTGAGTTTGCATGAACTGAGTCTGTTAGTCATTTTAAAGCCTTTGAATTCCCCTTGTGCATACAACCATGCCAGGAGATACACCTAAGAGTATTTATCTATCTACCTGCTTAACTCCATGTACCTACCAATGAATCATGTGCATAACACATATTCAGCTTGTGGCTGGGAGAGCTGGGGCTGTTCAGCCTGGAGAAGAGGAGGCTCCGGGGAGACCTTGGAGCGGCCTCCCAGTGCCTAAAGGGGGCTGCAGGAAAGATGGGGAGAGACTCTTCAGCAGGGCCTGGGGTGACAGGACGAGGGGTAATGGTTTTAAAATAGAGGGAGGTAGATTCAGATTAGATATTAGGAAACAATTTTTTACACTGATGGTGGTAGAATACTGGCCCAGGTTGCCCAGAGAGGCGGTGGATGCCCCATCCCTGGAAACATTCCAGGCCAGGTTGGCCGGGGCTCTGAGCAACCTGATCTGGCTGGAGATGTCCCTGCTCCTTGCAGGGGGGTTGGACTGGGTGGGCTTTAACGGTCCCTTCCCACCCAAACCCTTCTGTGATTCTATGACTGAGTGCTGCAATATGAATATAATATGAATGACAAATACAGGACAGATGTGAGCAGGTAGGTTGATATGTACCTACACACTGCACACTTTTTTTTTTAGCATAGAAAATAGTCCCACACACTCTGTATGGTGAAATGTATAGATTTGTGGGAAGATGGTGTGCAGTGTGACTCTGTTACTTACACGGCTCCACCCTCCCCAGCTGTATTATTAAGTACAGGAAGCAATGGGCTGTAGATAGATATGGTTTGGTTATTAATGTCTGACCTGGCCAGATACGGCAGGTAGGCGCATGGGCGTACGCCTGCTCTTTATGTAAACTTTCTCTTTCAATAGACATGAAAACAAACAAAAAATCCCCAGAAATATGAGCAGCCCGTTTTTCTGCAAGCAGCCGCAGCCAGGCAGTGAAAATCCCCTACCCGTGAAGGTTTTGCTCCAGCACACACGCAGCTCTCCCCACAGGTGGGACGTGGGTGGGGGGCTGCCTCGGCCCCGTGGGTGCTGGGGGGCAGAGACGCCTGCGTACAGCCGGTCCCACGTGTGCGAAGGCTCAGCGCTTCCTCGCCCCGTGGAGACGCCCTGGAGGAGCTGCCTCATCTCGCCTCGCCGAGGCTGCCGGGGTGTTCCCACAACAGAGGGGAAGATGAATTTTGGCTGCCAGCAGATGGAGCGGACTGAAAAACCAGGAAAATAACTTCTGAGTAAAGGTGCGATCACTACATTGCAGGGTGCTGGCAAGAGATGCTTCATCCCAAATTCTGTGTTTTCTCTGTGGTGTTTTTAAGCCTCGTTTGTTATGATTCTTTCATTTTTCCTTTGTGGTTTTCTCCTGCCTATCTTCTTTTTCCTTTAAAAAGTCCCAAGAAATAAAGTCCCTAAGGTGGGGGACTGTAGGAAAAAGACCTCCAGCAGTGAGAAAATATGAAGAGAAAAAGTAAATAGTAAATAAATAAAATAGTTTGTAATGTTTTTGATGTGTTTAAAACTGGCCTGTTTTACGTAGTTGTGATGTCCCTGTTTAAGAAATGTGAAGCTGGTGTGTAAAGCAGAGGCAGACCCAACAGGAATGAGACAGTGCCAATGATGGGACTCCAGTGGGGAAATTCTTCACAGCTACAGAGGTAAGAGAGAGCGGTTGGTATCAAACAGTTTTGCCTTTTAGGAAGCAACTTTCTCTATCTTTGATAGCGTCAGCAGTCCCTTGTTTTCACTGGGTGGCACCAGTAGATCTCCCCATGGTTCCCCCAAGAGGACAATATCATTTCCCTCAGCCTATATGTGCAGATCATCCCATTGTGGAGTAAAGAGAAGGAGATATGATGCCAGAGCCAGCTGGCTAAGCTGCAAGGTCCTCACTGACCTGCGATGAGTAGGACGTGGCCAAAGTACTGGGGTGAAGGCAGGTGACAAACAAACACAGGAGCACCTCAGCGTTAGGAAAGGTAAGGGAGACACTGGGCTGCAGGAGCATGACAGCAACGTACGCTCACCCCGTGAGCGTGTTAGCAGTGAGAGGTCAACAAGGAAAAGCTGGTCAAGTCCTTTCTGGAGAGGGAAAGCTGTCCATGGATGATGTTGAAAGTGTTAAAAGCATGTTTGCATGAACTGGGAAGAGCCCAGCTTGGGAGCTGGTGGCTTCAGTACAACTGCTTCAGGACTCAGCTAAGGGCTCCCTCTTGCAGTGACTTTTGGGAATGGGTGGAGAAAGAAGTGAGGTTGTGAGACTGGAGAAGGGCAAGCGAAGGACCAGCCTTTTGAAAGTGGGAAGGAGCTGGAGCGCTCTCCGCTTAATGCAACTGCTGGGAAAATGCCAGCGCAAACAAACCAGCCCTTTGCGAGTACCTGGCAACAACAGGGAAGTGGGGGATTTATCAGAACTGAACTGGGGATTTATCAGAACCAAACCCAGTTAAGCCAATGCGGTTTTGCCCCAACAGCAGCACAAGGAGCCCTGAGGACATTGAAGAGCTGTCGGAGTGCGGTGGGGTTTCTGCCACCCCTCCTGCACTGCCTGTAAGGGAACTGGGGAAACACAGACCTGGGGCAGGCACTGCCAGCTGGGTGGGAGGCCAGCGCCCACGCTCTGAGCGAAGGCTCATTGCCAAGCTGGGGGGATGGAGGAACGTCGCTGTGCTGGGCCTGCCTTGCTGGTGGGGCTTTCCAATCTCTTCGTTAATGAGATGGAGCAAAGAGCATCTGAATTGCATGAGGCTGGGCAGGATGGTGACTGCACTGGAGGACTGGAATTTAAAGTGAGTTGAGTTGAATCCAGGTGTTTTACCTCTCCATAGGTTGCCGCTCAACAGGGACAAGCACCGGTTTTCCCCTTGGGGCAGGAGTGGCGGCTACATGGTTGGGGCTGGGGAGCAGCTGGTGGGGCAGCGGTTTGGAAAAGCTGCTGGGATGCTGGGGGTCACCAGCTGGCTCTGAGCTGCTGTGTCCCACCCAGGGGTCACAGGTCAGGTGTCACAGGAGGAGCACCACTGGCAGGAAACAGCCAGGTCCACCCTCTTTCCTCTACGAACTGCCGAATGATGGACAACGTGGCCTCTGAGAGGAGAGGTGATGTTTAGACTCCACTGGAGAAGGCCGATCATAGGAGATGCTGCAGGACATGTGTAGGTTAGGCAGGGTGACGGGGCAGGGAAGGCCACGCAGGGGGAGCAGAGATGGTCTTTGGGCACGCACTGGGGACTGGTTTCTGGGTCCAGCCCTGTCCTGGGATTCTCGGAACAAGCAAGCCTTGGGATTAAGCAACAACCTGGCCCTTTCTCTGCCTTACGCAGCAGTTCGGAAGCTCAAGCAGCATTTCAAAAGCCCTGCTCATCCATCCTGAAAAACCACTGTAGAAACAGCATCTCCACTCCGCTTATCAGCCCAATGAGTGGAGCAGAGTGGCTGTGATTAAAAAGAGCTGTTTCCTGTTGCACGTTATCACTGGCAGAACTGATAAGCTCAAGGATTTGATCTCATTCCAAAACTGTCACCTTGGTATCCACGGGAGAGCCATAAATTCTGGGAAAAAATGTCCTGGGAGGTGTGAGCAGCGGAAACCTATAACCCTTGGCATACATGCATGCAGCACTGGAGATTTGGATAAAAATCAATCTCTCACCATTTTGAGCAGCTGAGCTCTTCCTTGGCACTGGCAAGTCACCGACACCCTGTGCGAGGACAGACACGCTCATCAGCACGGGATGGGTGCAGCACCCACCAGCAGCCCTGGACCATTTCCTACGGGTGCCTCGGAGTTTCCTGCTCACAAGAGGGTTTTCACAGCGGGTTTTCCATCGGGCGGTTGTGTGATACCAGGCGTGTAATTGCACCTCTGAGGATGGTGGGAGCTGGTCTCTAGATAGGACGAAAAGACAATGCTTGCTGGTTTCTTATCTGCGGTTTGCTCGTGCTTATTGCAATCAATCTGCCTGGATTTTCAAACTGGTAATTAAGTTGAACGGTCATGTCTCCTGGTGCTAGTACCCGTAGAGTCTTTATCAAATAAGATGACATTTTCCACCCTTGCAGGACATACTGAGAAGCTGCTCAGACCTGGAAAGTCCATGATTTATTATTATTATTGTCTTCTGCGTGCTTCTTATTGCCTTATTATGGACTTTTTCAAGATTAAAAAAACAGTGTTGGAGCTGGCTTAGCTTAGTTTAGAGAAATCAAAAAAGCAACTTAAAGACCATCAAAACTGGCTCTTTGCTTGGCTTTCCCTCTCCCTTAAATCCCCCCATCTTCTAGACTTGCTAAATCTGGAGTAAAAGTAGAATTTGCTTGAATTTCAGGGTGGAAAATAGAGTTGCGAAATCAAAATATTGCATGGTTTGTGACCTGTTCCCTTCTAAGCTGGAAGAAAAACATCCATTGACTAAAGCCGGGGATTTGGACGCCTACCAGGAGGAGATTTCCCTGCAGGGTGGGTGGTTTAGAAGGAGCGGTCCTCAAACCACACCGCGTTCTTTGTGCAAATACCTTCCCTTCCTTCAGAAACTTGGTGGACTTGCTAGGTATGTTATTAAAGCCGCCACGTAATGATGGAAAATTAAAGCAGGGAAAACTAAAGCATCTATTAATAGAAACGAGGGCAGGAGTAGAGGTGTCCAGAGCTTCAACAAGAACCTTTGTGCATTTGTGGGCTGTGGAGCGGCGGCCAGAATGGGAACCAGACATCAGGACCGCGACTGGGAGGAGAAACAGCCCTTTCTCTGTCGACCCTTCTTGCTGCTGGCCCCAGCATTGTCACTGGTGCCAGTGTCAAGCGAGGGGCCGCGAGGTGCCGGGGGCCCCACGTGCAGCGGCAAGGTGCCGGAGCGTGGCCGTAGGGAGCCAGCCCCGGCCGGTGCGGGCACGCCACGGCCCGGAGATTGTGCGATGCGCTCTCCAGCCGGGAGCTGCCGCTGCTGGCATGAGTTCAGGTGCCAGCGGCTGTGGTGCCTCAAGAGGGGAGAGGGCAGGAAAGCCCCTTGCTGGGCAGTGAGTTCCTCCCCAGGCTGGAAAGGCCCTCCTGAATTAGTGCTGCAGGTGAGCTCTTTCTATTTATTTTGTGAGGCAGACTTCTGCGTGAGGGGGACTGAGGCCGGTTTAACACTGTTGCGTATCCCACTGATGCACAGAAGCGTGCAGGCGTGGCTCTGTGTGGTAATCCTCTAAATCA
The DNA here is from genome assembly GCA_009806455.1 of Tetrax tetrax. NCBI lineage: Eukaryota > Metazoa > Chordata > Aves > Otidiformes > Otididae > Tetrax > Tetrax tetrax. Next base: position 39,229 of record WHYT01016203.1, read on the forward strand.
CAGACGGCAGCGTTTGCAGGGACAAATTGCTGCTCTGTACCTGGTCCACGCTGCTTGCCACACAAGAGCTTGCCTCTGCTTTATTTTGGTTCTTTCCCTTTTTTTTTTTTTTTTTTTTTTTTTTTTTTTTTTTTTTTTGGCTTCTGACTGATGCCTTTGGTTGAGCGGGGTCATACCTGGTTTCTCTTGCCGTTGCCAGCACAGCCTGGCAGAGGCGTGATGTTATCTGGGGTGATCTGACAGCTCCTCACCTTGTTCTCAGGGCAGCAGTCAGATGTGTTTCAGTGTCTAGTGACACCAGCTGCTAACTGGCAGCTCCTTACAGAAAACAGGGAGAACCAATCCCTTCCTCCCCATTACATGTGTTGCCATGAGAGGATATGCTTCTGTGCTCGGAGGAGGGCTGAAATCCAGCTGCTGCTACGAGATGGCGCATACAGAAAGGCAGGAGGGCAAGGTCTCCAGAAGGGCCATTTAGCTACATGAATTTTGGGTTGGGATCCCAAAGCTGATGGCAATGAGAGTGGTGCTGAGCGTGTGCTATGGGAGCCGTCCAAGGAAGCTCACTGGCATTGTCCTTCTGTAGTGGACAGAATTGGGAGACAGCCCAATTCTAGTGAAAATAGCAGGGAGGGTGAAGGTTTGGGACCTGCAGTCACTGAGAGGTGAGGAGTGAAAATATCTAGCAGTGAATAGGAGATCCTGGCCTTGAAAGATGCTTGTGAAGCATCATGGAAGCATCACCATCACCAAAGGGGTGTCATGTAGCCGGTGCCACCCTTTTCCCCTCCTCTGCAACCGCATGGGGCTAAAACCCCACTCATGTCAGCGCCTTGGCTTCGCGACTTGCTTTCCTCTGGCATTTGCACGGGAAATGGTATCTGTGCGGTGATTCCCACCTGTGGCAGGAGCTCCTGCACTCCGGGTACGGACGGACAGACTCTGGATGGATGCAATGCGGCATCAGGACTGAGGGACAGGCACAGGACAATGAGCTATTGAACAGCGCTGCCCAAAACCTGAGACTGGGCATGCTGAAGAAGCTAATTTTGATGCTAGCAGGGACAAAGCCTTTGCAAACAGGATCCCACGTGCATATGCCACAACCACGCTGGCCGCAGAGCTTGGCTGGAGGTCACCGGTGCCACTGTGCTCTGCAGCGGTTCTGGACCGGGGCCAGGACACGTGCGTGTGTGCATGCATCCTTCATGAATGGGAGTGAATATGAATGAAAACAAGACAGGGGAAACGAGGATGTTATCATCTGCTGTTGTGTGCTGCTGCTGTTTCCCCGGAGCCTTCCTGCCCGCGGGACGGCTGCTGAGCCGCATGGGGCGGTGAGCTCGCCGGGGGAAGGGGATGCTGCTCAGCGCGGCGACTTGGCACCAGTGCAACGGGTGGGAATTGAATGCAAGTAATGCTGACAGCCAGTTAAACTGCCTCCTCCCGCCTTTCTCTCCCCGTCAGGAAGGAAGTAGGTTATTTTTAAATCTGGGGCCCAGGTATGTAACTGTACCTAATCCATTTTCTCATGTACAAGAAGATGGGAAGTGATGAGGTATCAGCTGCAGTTCCCACGTTCCCTCTGTAAGTACTTTCTCCCCCAGCCCAGGTACCTCAGAAAGGCTCCGTGCCTCAAGCATTGCTCTAGGTAACACTTGGGGCGTTGAGCCGATCGGGCAGACCCCTGGCCACAAGCGGGGACGGCACTGGTTGTGGCAGGGGGACTGGAAGGGGACTGAGCTGGAGGGGACTGAGCTTTCCCGAGCCCTTTGCGCAGTGAGGCGTGGGGCACACGCTCATGGCCCATCGCTCGCTGGCGTGCCAGAGCTGGTGGGCTCACCCCACATCCCACAGAGATGAGCGTTCATCTCCTGAGTTAGGCTAGGTCTGCCGGGTCCACGCATCCCTCTCGTGCGCCAGCCTGGGCTTATGCTAACGTGCAAACAAGCCTTGGCCCCAACAGCATGTCAGTGCACGGACAGACCGCCGCAGCCTCACCTGGGGTCCTGTCTGGGCTCAGCCCATCACTGAGTCACGAGTGGTGACACTGTGACACCCTGTGAGCACAGCCAGACTTCCTCTGGCCAATGTGTAGCCAGCATCTCTGTCAATGCAATGGCAAATTCCTTCGTGGACCTGTTCCAGAAGGGGCCGGGCATCCCCTGCCCAGCATCCCAGCATCCTTGTGCTGGCAGCAGGCAGGGGCTGCTCCGGGCAGCTGCAGGGGCAGCGCTGGCATTGAGCAAAAGCAGATGTGGGCGAGATGCTCCGGGCGGGAGGCACTGGCAGAGGCACGGAACGCTGTGCTTGGAACGGGGAGCTGGAAAAGTATCTCCTTGGACAAACTCCTCCTTGTCTCTCGTAGCAACACTGTTTATTTCCAGGCGCTGGCTGTGCAGCCTCAGGCACGCTCTCCGCCTTGGCTGGGAAGCGGCAGCACCACCGGAGTTGCCCCCGCGCGGGGTGATCCGCAGTGTGGCGGAGGCTGCGGGACAGGCTCGTCCCTCAGCAGCCTGACCTGCACAGCTGGTTTTTGAGGATCAGAGGCAGGGCACTGCTGAGCCCTCCTTCACCCTCTCCCACACAGCCGGAGAGCGCGGGGACAGCGGGGACAGCTTTCTCCTTGAGGGACTTCTCTATGAAAGAGGAAGTTGTCTTGAAATAACTCCGGCGTTTCCCTTTTCGCTTTGCAGACTTTGAAGTGTGCTGAAGAGCCTGGCAGCCGCCCCGGCGCTCTCCTGGCATCCACCGACCTCCTCGCTGGGCAAAGTGGACCCCACCATGACCCCTCCGGGACAACGCTCCGCTCCCCAGCGCTGGATGGGACCTCGGGCGCACGCGTGACGCGCTGGGCTCCCCAGTGCCTGCCCTGAAGAAGCAGGTAGTGTCCTGGAAGGGGAAATGCAGTGCTCGCCTTCTCGCCTGTCTTTTCTCTGCTCCTTTTAGGGGAACCTGCTGCCCTGCTGGTTCCCAGCGCTGCGTTTTCACTGGGGAGTGCTTTTTGTCTTAGAGGTTGGCAGTGCGTGCACGAGTGCAGCATCCCTGTGAGCAAAATACCCTGGAAAAGCACTTTGGTGGGGTCAGTGCTGTTTCCTTTCTCGGGGTGAATTAGGGGCAGGGGCACTGCTGGTGCAGGAGAAGAGAAGCATGCTGCTCGCTTGGAACGTTTCTGCCCCCTTCCCCTCCGCACCCCTCTGGTGAGCAGGGTCCTGGTGGGAAACCCAGGGTTTGCCCTGGAGCCTGTCCCAGGGAGGAGCGCGGGGACTTTTCTGCCAGCGCTCCTGGAAAAGCCGTGGGTGGTTTTGATGTTGTTATTGCTCTGGCACTTGTTCAAGGCCCCCGGCTGCTCACCGCACGCGCGTCCCCCCGCGCGTGCCCCGCAGAGGGCCAGCGGCAGCTCGCTGCTCAGCCCAGCTGGGGCGAGTGAGTTGCATCACCGATTTGGGGCTGTTTCAGCACTACCTCATGCTTATTCATTTTGCTTTGTGTGAAACAACTCCCAGTTGCAAGGAAGGGAGTCACCTGCTCCCGGCCATCCTCTGCTCTTGCCCCGGCGTTCCTAGGGCTCCCCGCTCCCAGCTCCTCGCCCCATAGTGCAGGTGATGCTCGTGCATCCAGCCCCGAGCCCCGGGGAGGGCTGTGCCCTGTTTTTTTTACTGCAGGCTGGGGCTGGTTGGGGTGGTGCACACTCCGGCACTGGCTGTTTGTGCAGTCGTGTGGTTGCCCGGCTTCTCCTCCCCTTGGCCCGTGGCCTCATCGGTCCCATGGGGGCCCTGAGCGCCGCAGCCGTGAGACGGCAATAAACAGCGATGGTCGCGGCGATAAGGAGGAGAGCGCAGCAGCTCTGTCCAGAAAGGAAACAAAAGGGGAGCGTGTGGGGCTCGAGCTTCAAAAAAAAAACTGTGGATGAGCCAACTCTGTGCAACAGGCAGGTTTTAGTCCTCCTTCCCCCTGTGCCCTGCTGAGCATTTTCCTCCAGCAGCATCAGAGGTGCCGAGCCCAAGCCATCACACCATGACCCTGCACCTCCCTGGGATGCTGTTGCCCTCCCACGGGAGCTCTCTGAGTGTCTGTGAAACATAGCAGCAGGTTTTTTTCTGCCTCTTGACTAAGTCTGAAAACACAAACTAATTCCTCTGGGCTTCAAGGCCTGACTTATTGTCTCTGAGTATTACACAAACTTTTAGGTGTGTACTTGTTTGGTCCTTTGGCCATGTTCATGGCTCCCAAGGCTTTCTCAAACAGTTTCTGAATTCCTCAGTGGAGGGCCCAAATCCATGGGATATTATGCAGCCTTTACTGCCTGCTGAACATCTAAAGGTACGTCCTACATCTGCAGTGGAAGAAAACGTGAGTCAGTCTGGTGACAACCAGCCTCTGCTCTGTCATGTGAATCTGTCCAAACCGCACAGCTTTCTCCCCAACGTTAATTGGCGTGAGGCTGCAAAGCCTCAAGTGGTTCTGGCTTGCTGCTCGCAGCCCCCACTGGCCTCCTCATGGCTCTTCCTGCGGTCTCTCCCCACCAGTGTTTCTACCCCAAAATAGCTCACCATATATTTTGGTTCTTTTACTCCTGTTTCCTAAAGAGACCAAGCTATGAGACTTCCTTGTCTGTTACCCATCCATCAGTCAGGGATAGCCCATAGTCCTGGCTGGATGACCCCAAATTGGACAGAGGAGAAGATTTCTTGGCACTGGGCAAAATGGCACAGGCCAGCTGGCAATGGTTTTACTGGAGTTTCCTGGACCTTATGGGACAACATGTTCAGATTGTTGTATGACAGAAACAGTGTTTTCTCTTTTTTTTTTTTTTGCTACAAAACCAAAATAATCTCTGCTTCATGGAACCATGGGTTTGCAGCTGTTGGGATGTGGGCAGCAGCAGCACCCCTCCCCAGCATCCCTCGGTGGGAATTTGGCACAGGGGAGCTCTGATTTTCACAAGAAATAGGAGCTCCTCTGCTCCAAGTGTTTGGGAAAGAGCCGACCCAAGAGGACTCTCATTTTGGTTGTGTCCAGCCTCCCTAACACTGCCCACATCTCCCACTCAGCCGCGGGGGCTCTCGGGAGCTGCTTTCCCAGTTGCTTTCTTGCTGTTGTGCTTTTTGCTGGTGTTAATGGCTGTTCTGAAGGCAGATGCTGTGTTGGCTGAGTCACGTCGTTCTATTTTGAGGTGTGACATGCCTTGAATCCAGCACCGTCCATCAAGCACGGTTTGGGCAGCTCCAAGGGAGCTGTTGTCGTGAGTGAGCTGTGCTGGGATGGGTTTTGCATGTGATTCTTCAGTCCAGACTGGTGTTACTGGGGGGTCTTCATGGTGCTACTGAAAGCAGTGGTTTCTGTTGTTGCCTGTACCATGTAATTAAATCTCATTATTGACCTTGTCCTGCTGGTGCAACATCACCTCCTCACCCCTTCCTTGCTAATCTGCTTCTCTTCCCCGAGAGAAGTTGGCAGTTGTCACGTTGTTCGTTCCCCATGGCCAGGGCAATGCCAAAAGCACACCACGCCTGATCGTCTGCTGATGCTGGAGGAAGGTGCCATGCCCAACATATGGGGTCACACTGGTCTCCCTCCTCCAGTGACCCCTCTAAGCCCCTGGGCAACCACTCTGTGCCCTCCCTGAGTCCCAGTGACCTACCAGGCTGGCCACATTTGGAAGCCTGAGCTCTGCCCATTTTTATTTCCACCACATGTGGACATCACTTGCCTGGGCTGTTTGTGCAAGCAAACCTGGCAGCCGTTTTCAAAATGCACTTATTTTTTCCCTCTCATTGTTTTTTTCCAAAAGTCGACTCTGGAAATGGAAAGAGAGATGCTAAATCTAAAAAGCTGATGTTTCCGGAAAACTCATTTCTTTCCTTAGAAAGAATGAAAGGTGACGTTGGCGAGGAAGTCTCCAAAGAGTCGTTAGTGTCCAGGAAGCCGCTCCACTTCCACACCGGCTTTAGCAAAAGGCTTCAGGGCTCATTCAGTGCTGATGGCCAGATGATTGCCCGCTACAGCGTGAGCTGCGAAGGCATTTCATGACTGAAACGGCTGTAAGAGCCATTCTCGCCTTCTCCATCCATGGGATGGAGTCTCCTGGCAGGGACACGCCTTGCCGGCGCAGTCAGCAGGCAAGCGGCGCAGCGAAGCATTGCTGGAAAGCAGCGCCTGAGCTGGAGATGCGTTTCCTTGGCAGTGAGAGCCTGAGGTAGAGCATCTGGTTTCGTATCCGAGCTGTCTGAAACCACAAACCCTGCCAGGTTTTGAGCTGAAACTGAAAATCAGCCCGGGAGGGGGGCTCCAGGCTGGTCCCCCCACCTCTTCCGCAGGTCTCCTCCGCCCCAGCAGCCCATCCGAACAGGGCCAGAAATGAGGCAGGTGATATTTATGTGGTTTTTTTGAGTTTCATAACGAAAGTTTGGCTTAGTTTTCATTTTAACAGCGGCGTCATGCTCCGGGGCGGCTGAGGTAAGGTGAGATGGAGCCAGACCCTGCCCTCGGCGTTTATCCTTGGCCGCAGTTCGGGTCCTCAGGGGAGCCTGGAGCTGCTGTTTCCTGGAAAAAAAATGCATTTTTCTGCCTTTCCTACCTGAGCTGTGCAGCTGGGCTGGAGGTCAGGATCGGGGCCAAAAATAGCGGCTGCTCCACAGGCAGATGGTTTAAGAGGAGGGCGCAATGGGGATGTCGGAGCTGCCCCCCGTGGGCTCCCTGGGTAGATTTCCCTGAGGCATCACTTTGTCCTGGTGTGAGCGGCGACGCTGGGTCTGGAGCGGGAATTGCACCTCGTTTCAGGAGCTGTGGGCTGCGGTTCTGAGCAGCCGGGAGGATGCGATGTCAAATACTCAGGTTGGCTTGGGAAAACAGAAATCCCCCTTTGGCTCATGTTTGATACTTGTGCTCCGGCTGCTCTCAGCAGAGCAAAAAGGAAACGCGGGCTGGGCAGCCGCCCCGGAGTGAGCGCTTTGTAACGTTAGACGAAGCCTCCGACGTGCTACTTTCATAACCGGTCTCGCGCCCGAAGGCAACTGCAGGGAGAAGGGGGAGGGCAGCACGAGGGGGTGGCCGATTCTGGTCTGCTCCGCAGGACATCTGTCATCTCGTGACGAAATGCTGCCAGGACATGTGCTCATGTGCCTCCCCGACGGCTCAGCGCTGGCCGCTTCTCCCTTCAGGACACTCCGGTGCCGAACCACTCGCTCGCCGCTGCCAATGGTATTTTGTACACACCGGGAGTAAGCTGGGGTGTCGGCTGCGGGAATGGGAAGAGTTGGAATCGGGGCAGTAACTGGTGGTGGGATGGGAGGAGAGGAGGAGCGTGGGGAGCAGCTTTCTGTGCCCCGTCCCTGTGCAATACGCGAGTTTTTCTTTGCGAGCGTGTGTAGCCGAGCTGATAAACAACCACAGGAAACCTCAGACGTGCCCGGGTAGTGAATTGGTAACCAAATACAGGGCTGCAGAAGGCGCGGAGAGATGGGCTTTGGAGCAGGACTAAATATAACTCGGAGAAAGCAAGCGTGCATGCGCTATGGGCTGTGCTTGCCTGGCTGTGTCAGTGCCGTCCTTGGGGGAAGTGGGGAGGTGGGAGAGGGGACGTTGCCCAGGGCTGGGGGACACGGACAGGGACAGGATAATGTGACTGCATTTCCCAAGGGAGCCCACCCGGTTGCTGCTGGCCCAGCTCCCATCGCCAAAGGGCTTGGGTTTAGGTTTTCTTTCACGGCTCCAGGTGTTTCTGCATCGCATGGTCTGTGTCTCACCTGGTCTAGTGGTTCCAGGTTTTAGTGATGTCGGCCAGATTTTGATGATCTGTCAGACAGAGCAGCAAGTCTTTTGGGGAGGCGGTGCCTCCCCACGTTCAATGTCTCCAGGGGACAGCCCCAGTCACTGCTCTGCGCTAAGTATGGTGGGGTCGGGATGGCTCATGTGGGTGGGCACATCTCCATCCTTCTCCCACGGGATTTCAATCCCACTCCAGCATCCTCACATGCTGAGAGAAGGACTGAGCTTCAACTCCTGTCATGGATCAGAGCTGTGAGGGAAATATCCTTTTCTTGGGACAGGGACATGAGTTCCTCAGAGCTGGACTGTTCCTCCAGCAGATGCACCAGGCTAGGGGGGCAATCCCATTGCCGTGCCGCTTGCTCGCTAGGAAGTTTCCCTGGCTGGGCTTTGTGGTAATGCTCAGCAGATGGAACCGGCTGGGTGATCTGGGCTGCTGTGGAGTGGGACGTGGCTCCCTTGGACTCAACTGGGCAGGCTGGATTTCCCTGCGACTCGTGGAGGCTCTTGGGTGTTTGCCGGCAGTGTGTTGGCCCCTGGCTCTCTCTGTGGTGAGGCTGTGATGGTGCGATGCCTTGCTGTGGCCCTCAGAGAAAGGAGAGGGCATCAGTGTGCTCTCTCTGCCGTGCATCACCAGGGAGGGGACAGCCCTGGAGGAAGGTGACCTGTGCAGACCTGGACCAGAGCGTGATGCAAATGGGGAACCCCTGCTTAGGAGGATGGAGGTTCAATGGGGTGAGCACTGGGAGGATGGAGAGGTGAGGAGGGAGCAAACTGGAGGATCCCAGCCCACCTCACTTCCATATGAGACCACACTCCATCTTGGCTTGGCTTGGCTAAAATACAGCAGCTGTCACAAAGTGTTCCCCACCCCTGGGTCCCCATTAACTGCTGGCCTGCAGAGGAGGGACACTGGGGATGGGTTTATGGGGTGCCCAGCACCTGATGCTCAGCCAGAGCCTGCTCACACTCTCTCCACCACCCTGGCAGTTTGGAAAAGGAGGAGAAGGCTGCAAAATCCTTTAACCCATGGCCTTATCTGCCTGTTTCCAGGGTGAACTCTCTGCTTTCAATGTGAAGTTCTTCATTTTTAAGAATATAGGCAGATGGTTCCCAAAACTACCCCAAACTCCTGAGAGAAGTGACTTTCAGTTTGCTAAGGTTTTTTTTCACCAAAAAACTGAGAGTTATTGAAAACTGAAGGGAGGAATGTGACTTCTCTTCTTGCTCTTCCTTTTTAAATTTTTTTCCTGCAAATGAAATAAAATACAGCTGATGCCATGGGTATTTTAAGAATCGCAGAGAGGAAGCAGGGATTTGCAGCTCTGCAAAGAAGTGGGATGAACACAGCGAAGACTCTGGTCTTGCTGAGCTGGCAGACAGCAAAATAACAAGTTAGGGGATGAAATGTGTCGTGTGTCTGCTGCAGGGAAGGGAAGAGATCCAAGGCAGGAGGAGGGGGACAGAAAGCAGAGTTCTCACGGGCGTGGAGCAGGGAACTGAGCGGCTTCTGCCTCTCGCTGGCACTTTTGCAAGGCTTGCTTTTACCGGCCGCGCCATCATATTTCCCCTCGAATGGTCTATCGTCTCCCTGCGGTCATGTGCGTCGGCTGGGGCATGTGAGTCCTTCCTGTTTCTGGGTAGGAAGCTTGTGGCCATCGGTGAGCGCAGCCACATGCAGATGGAGCAGAAGCGAGCCTCGTCCGTGCTCGGGGGCGCTGCGCGTGGGCTCCGGCGCGGATGCCGAGAGGATTGCTGCTTCGCTGTGTAGCTCCCGTCTGCTGCACCTCGGCCGAGGAGCCGGAGCCCTTCGGCTGTGCCTGATCCATCGCCTTCTCCTCCCTGCGATGTGCCTGCTGGGACGGGAGCGTCCGGTGTCCCGAAGAGAGCGGTGATGCTGGAAGCTGGAAGGAGGCAGGGGAAGGTGAGTGCAGCCTGGAGATGAGCAGGTTGGGAATGGGGTCCTTCCTCGCGTGGTCTCTTTGCTCCCACTCGCAGTGGGGACGGTGCGGGGCCAGGCTGTGATGGGGGACCCTATCCCCAGCCCTTGGGGGAGCGGGGCAGGGGTTCCCAGGCCTGTGACCTTCTCTCTCCACCAGGCACTGGGACTGGTGCAGAGCCCGTCCCCAGAATTGAGGACAATATTCCCCTACTTGCACCGAGAATCAGTCATTTTGGGAGGGATGAGGCAGGCAGAGAGGGCCGCCTGTAGGGAGTTCTGATGCTTTGTGCTCCCCCTGGGACTGCTCTGACACCCTGGGATGTGGGGACACGGCACAGTCAATGGTGAGGGTCTGGTCCTAGAGGCTCGGTGAAGTCCTCTTGGCTGAGAGTGTCCCAGTGCAAACCTGGAAGAGGGGATGTGGCTCACCTGGACCCCTGGATGAGAAGGTAGGGGGGGGCTGCAGTGCAGTGTCTCTGTGCCTGCCGTCCCCACGCAGCTCCTGAGCGAGGGGACATGGAGGCCCCCTCAGCCGGCTTGCAGCATGTGGTGGGTCAGCATTCGATGGGCACAAAGTGCAGAAACTGGCGTGTTTGGCCTCATGGTCTGTGATCAGAGGGGGTGGCCATGGCAAAGGACTCAGCAGAAAGGGTTTTGTCCCTGCATGCAGAGAAGGCAGGGACATCCCTCTCCAGGTCCCTCTGGTGTGCGCCTGCAGCTCCACACACCCTCTGCTAAAACGCTTTTTCACCCAAACCAGCAGTTCTAAGTGTGACATTGGCGTTTCAGGTTGTTATTGTGTCCCTGCAGTGACACATGGCTTCTTAGTGATGTTCTAGGACTCCCTCCTGCCCACATGGCCTTACCCAGGTGATGGGCTTCATCCCTCCTGGTCAGCCTCTGCCCAGGGGTCAGTCTCCTTCCCGGGGGTGCAGAGGCTGGGTCTTTGCTCCCTGCCACTCGCCACTCATCCAAAGAGATGTCAAGGTCAGATCATCCGGCGTAAATCAGGCTGGCTTCATTTATGTCACTCAAAAGCATCTCGGCTGAGGAGCTGCCTCCATCTTCACAGGCAAGGACCTGTCTGTAAATGCTCTGCACAAGGGCCGGGTTTAGTCCTCAGTTACAGCACAGACTCCTGCATCTTCAAAGCCTTCCTCACTGTGTTCCTGGGTTTGGGTTTGTGTTGGGGTGATCGCAGAGCCAAGCGTTCTCGGTAAAATCCCAAGGAAGCCCAGGAGGGAAGGGCAGGCAGCATCCCCGGCTGTCGTGGCCAGGGAGGGCAGATGTGGCCCTGCTGTCTGAACTGCTCCAAACTGGGGCTGATGCTCTCCAGCCCTTCCCGTCCTCAGCCCAGCACCCCTCCTCCTCTTTGGTAGCCCTGGTGCTCTCGACCTTGGGGAGCAAAGGCGGCAGAAAATACCCCCAGTTGAAATGGGTGATTTTCTGCTCTATTAGGTCCCCGTGCTGGTTATGGCCAGGCCAAGCGAGGACCAGTGGCTGGTGCCTGGAGGGAACCAGACTGACCCGAGTTTCCCTCACCAGCCTGTTTCCATGTATGTCCTTTTGTGCCTCTTCTCGTACAACATCTCCTGTCCTCCCACGGATGGCATGACTGGACTCTCAATATGCCGGGGATCAGTTTTTGGCATTTTATCTTGATTTTTTTTTTTGGGGAGACCCAAGTACTCGGAGCAGGCAGGTGGACTATGGATTCAATCCCAGCTCCTCACTTTGCCAACAGTGAGGAAAGCCAGCACTTTTCAAGCAGCCAGATGAACTGAGAACCGAAGTTTCTCAGACAGGAGGAGCTCATGTCACTCTGGGCCCTTTTCTAAATCTGGAAACCCAGCGCTGTTGAGCAGGTTCCACATTTGGTCACCAGCTCCCCTCCTACGTGCGGGCAGGTAGGATGCGGATGTGGAAAACCACCGACGCAATCAGCAGCGGGCTGCGTTTTGCTTTGGCAGGCAGCCTCTCCGAGCCCCGAGACAGGCACTGTGAAGGAGCCCGGTGTGCAGCCCTGGCTCCACTGCTTGGCACAGGCGCCGTGGGTCTCTCACAGCATCGGACACACCAGTGCTTTTTCCAGCAGGAAAATATCATAGAATCATAGAATGGTTAGAGTTGGAAGGGACCTTCAAAGGTCATCTAGTCCAACATCCCTGCAAGGAGCAGGGACATCTCCAACCAGATCAGATTGCTCAGAGCCCCGGCCAACCTGGCCTGGCTTGTTTCCAGGGATGGGGCATCCACCACCTCTCTGGGCAACCTGGGCCAGTGCTCCACCACCCTCAGTGTAAAAAAAATCACGTTGAGAATTGCCGTGCCAACTAACTCACCGGCTGTGTAACGCTGCTGTACGGTATTTGGTGCTCTTATGATTGCAAGTACCATTCACTTCCCTTCTGTAGTCGGTGATTCGAGAGGTTAATCTGTAATTTTTGAGACTGGGAGGGTTAACTGATGTTCTCCTCCTCTGGTCCAGACCCTGACATACCCATTTTGTCCCATTTCTGCCAGTAGAAGCAAAGGCCTCTTTGTCCACAGGCTGATGCTGGATGCAGGCTGTCAGTGCTGCACTTGACTCTGGCCGGGCTGTCAGAGCATCCTTCCCTTGCCCACCACCCTGCACCAGGGCTGCCAAGCATCTCCGGTGCCCGGGCAGGGCTGGCAGCGTGGGTGCGAGGGGAAGGAAGGAACAACCTGTTCCTTCTGGCCAGGCCGTGTCACCCAGCTCTGGGGCCAGCAACAAAGGCCACATGGGTCTGGCATGGGTTTTGAAAAATTCACAGGAAACCCTTCATGAGCTGCTTAGAGCAGGACGCTCTGGGGGCTCGCGTGGTGCGTGGCACCGGGGTTCCCCAGTGTGTGCATCCATCTCCCCTTGTATCCGCAGAGCTGTTGGCTTTGGTGATGGGTATTTATGGATTTAGGATCTACCTGCATCGAGTTAGGTCCTAAATCTACAGATTAAATCGAGCGAATCCTAAATAGAGCAAAGCTGTGAGCACAAGTGTGGGCTGACGGCCCGGCTGTGCCTGAGGGATGCGGGGGACTGATGGGACAGTGCTGTCACTGCTGCAAGCGCTGGTTTGGGGACCGCTGGAAGTGGGCGCCCTGCTACCAGCCACAAGTGTGGGTGTTCCAGGGAAATCACAGAACTCAGAGCTGTGGGCTGGGTTTTTTTCCATCCCTAAAGGCAAGAAGAGAAGAGAAAAACCTGCAGGCTGGGAAAGCCTCAGTGTAGAAATGCCGAAAGCGGTGTTGCAGCTCACTCAGGCTGTAAATACAACATGCTGCGGGGGCAGGACCACGAGATGCCAGACCTGTGGGCTGGGAGCAACCTGGTTGCAGGTAGATCATACAGCTGAGCATCTCAGTGGCGGTGTTTTGCAAAGGTGATGCCAGAATCTCCTCTCCTCCCCCGCAGCTGCCCCACTCCGGCTCCCCAGCCTACTTGTAGTCGTGTCACAGGCAAATCTCTCTTCCTTCCTCCTCAGCTCTTAGGATTATTTTTTATTTTTTTTTTTTCCCTCTTTGGAGAAAACAATGCTTGAGGGCAAGGGAAGCTGTCCGGCTCCAGGCTGGCTTCCCTCTGCAGTGTAACTGGCCCCTGAGCTTTCCTTGGGGTTTGTTTCTCTAGGATGCTGCTCAGGATGGCAGCGGATCAGCACAACCAGCACAGAAACATCATGGAAATGTGGGCTTTATTTATTTATTTATTTATTTATTTTATTTTATTTTTCTGGTTGGACTTCACATTTTGGACTCAGTTTGAATTAACCTGCATTTCTTCTTAAGCCCTGGGGAGGATGAGGTTCCCGATCCTGCCCTGCTTTATGATGCTGATGCTCCATCCTCGCTGCATGAATCTTTGGGGGCCAAATGTTCAGACGTGTGTTCAGCTGCAAGCTGAAGTTTTCTCCAGCAAAATGCAACCCCTGAGACATGCTGTGCTCACACTTTTAGGGCTCTGCCTCCCTGACAGACACCATCCACAGTAGGGTCCCCTGCCCACAGTATCCCTGTAGCTCTGTGTCCCCTCCACGGGTCAGACGGAGCCCCGTCTCCACCGCCAGCGTGAGCTGATCGTGCCCTGTATTTTCGCAGGCGAGACAGAGGACCCAAGGCCATGCCCGTGAGGAGTGAGGAGCAGCTGCGCACTCGCCCCATCATCGCAGTCACCCCACGGCCGCTGTGCCCGCCCCGTGCCGCAGCCTCAGCCCGGCCATGGAGAGCGCAGGTGGGTGATGCTGAGCAACCCAGGGTGTCCCAATTGAATGAACCCACCTTCTTCTGCCTCGATTAGCCCCTGATAAAATACATGGATATCTCAGGAGGATACATTGCTGCTGGGCAGACATTTCTTTTCAAGGTGTTGGCCAACCCTCCTGGATAGATGGGAAACGAGGCACGAGGCAACGGAGGGGCAGCCAAAAGATTTTCTGTAGAGGGGCACTCCAAAAACACCAGGTCTGGCAACCATTCCCATTTGGATTTTAAAGCAGTTTTATGTTTTATTGTATTTTTTGTGTCTGCTTTTTTCCCCATCTGTATTTTATTTTCATGCTGTTTCACAAGGTGTTGTCGGTCTCCCAGCACTCCGAGGTCAGGATATCCATGCTGAAACATTTTATTTTATTTCTAAGCCACTACTGTTTGTTTTTGGGAGGTTGAGGCTGTTTTTAGATCAAAGTGCCTCTTGTTTGTGTTGGAATGAACCCTTTGATGCTCTGCTCCCCGTGAAGAAACCTCAGCGTATCATGACCGTAGTTGCTTTGATTCAGAAAGAGGACAGTATTTATATCAGTGGTCAGGAAAAACTTCACCTGCTAATTAAAAACATACACAAATGAAAATAATAGGAAATCTGAAATAGTCCATTATTGTGTAGTTCCCTAGTGCAAAACCAATGAACGTAATTGGGAAAACTACAAAATCACGGGAGAGACAACAAAAAGGATAGAAAACAGAAATTTCCAAAGCAAAATTTTGACACTTTCCCAAATGACACTTCCAAAATGAGAAAAATCTTGTTTCAAGGGATATTTTTGCACTGTGGTTTCCCCTGTGTGGGTACAATGGCATGAACTGTGCTGGCAGAGACGGGACTTCCTGTGTCTGCACACAACTTCACCGGCGCTTGTGAATAATTGTGAACCCAAGCGTGCGGTTGCTTTCTAACACAGCTTTGGCTGAAGCTGCAGCAGTAAGCACTCCTCTGCAGAAGAAGCCTGAATTGAATGAATCCTTCGTACAAGCATCCTTAAGGGGATGCACTTCCCCAGGGTCAGTAAATAGGTGAACTATTTTGGGTTTGGAGCGTACTCAGGAGCAGGCCATCACCAATAACTTCAAATTTTGCATTTCCTAGTTGTCTCTTATGCCGGGCTCGTGTCTGCTGCCCCTATGCCCTGCTCACCATCTCACTGGACCCATGGCACTGTGGTCTTGGGTTTGGAGAGGGTGAAAGTGCCTTGTAAAATCCCCTCTGTATTTTCCTGGTTCCTTTCCCATAGCTTCCAACCAGCCAGCTCCCAACCCACCTGCACTGGTAACTGCTTTTGTAAAGCCCAAAGCACCACCTGCTCCACCAGCAAGACCCAGCCCAGTTGGGTTTATCTCCTTCCAGAGCCAAGGAATGATGTTTGGAGGCTGTGGTCCCTCAGCATAGCTCTTAAGTAGTAAAGATGAGTGCCCACCACTGTCCACCCATCATCTCTCTGATGTTAGGGAAGACAGAGCTGTAGCAGAAGAGGGTGTGGAGGGAATGAGCAAATTCAGGACCAAAACTGAGCAGGAAATGTGGTGGTAATGACACCAATCCCAAAAGGCAATCCCATGTGGATGAGACAGCTCAGATGGGGCAGTATGTCTGGAGCTCCCATAGGACCTGCTAAGTTGCTCCTTGCTTGCACCCTTGGCATGCAGGTGAGACCCACTCAGCCACTGCTGGCAACGGTCCGGGCCCCAACGGTGAACGGAGAGGCAGGAACCTGCCTCGGGATACGGTGACCACAAACATCTGAGATCCTACCCTGCATCAGGCTATGTACTGTCTGCTCCAGCCTACAATTTCCTACACAAGGAAAACATCCTCTAATAATACCCAACTTCATATAACACTATTTTTCATCACAAAAGGGCAAGGGAAAGACTAGCTCAGTGTAAGGAGGGACACAAAGTCAGACCATGGTGGAGTAAAAGGCCCTTGCAGCTTTTCCTGCCCTGCTGTCAGGGCTGACTTTCATTTTACATCTGCAACATCAGCACACGTGGCCGGCCGGCTGCCGTGCGAGCTCGCTTGTAATCACGAGCCCTCACCTCGCGTACAAGTCATACCCCAAACTGGGTCTTATTTTTGGCCGAAAGCAGGATGCAGTTTGGTTTTGACGTGTACGAGGCACGTGTGGTGGTTATCAGGCAGAAGCACTGACCTCGGGTCCCTGCCTGGGGAGCAGAAGGTGCTCGGGGCCTGCGGGTGGGTGGTCGCATGTTGGGGAGAGGGTGTGAGGGGTCACGGGTGGATGGCAGGAGGTGACGTGTCCAGCCTGGTGACTCTGCCTGGCTTTCCCGGGGGGGTGGGATGCTGGCGTGGGCAGCAGACCTTGCTGGAAGAGTGCTCCTTGCAATGGGCGTAAGGCTGAGGCGAAATCCATGCGGTGCCAAAACGCAGAGGTGTTTCTGCTCTGTCATGGTGCCGAGTTGTGGTTTAATTTTGTCAGTTTCTATATTTAATGTGTGATTTTTTTTTTTTAATTTTTTTTTTTATTGAACAAGAGAAGGGGGGCTTTGCGGAGCTCATGCATGAGCAGTCCTCTGCAGAGCTTCTCTATTGCCACGTCCCCGCTGAGCGCTTGGCTCTCCAGTATGGATCCACAGGCCACCAGTCCATGGGGTGGCATTTGCCCCCCAGCTCCAGTGGCCCCGGGAAGCGCTCTGACCTCTTTCCATCAAGGCTCATCCAGGCTTGAAGCCTGCTGAGATGGCCATCCTGAGGGATGTGACGAGGACGTAATCCCTGCACTCACTGTGCACCCAAACCGGTGCCTCTTCCCCCGGGGTGGTCCCCAGGTGCCAGTCTCCCAGGGGTGCTGGCCTGGCTGCTCACCTCCTCTTTGTCCCTGCAGAGGTGGAGTCGGACATCCTGCGCCGCGTCCGCACGCTGCTGCGAGAGCTGGACGGCCACCACCCCTCCTGCCAGTGCGACCGAGGTAAGGAGGACCCCCGGCACGCTGTCCCTCGTGCTGGGACGTTGCTTGGCTCCAAACCCCCCACCGCTCCCCTGTCTCAGATGGTGCCAGGGTGGGGGACACAGGGTGGCCTCACCTCCCTGCCGCTGCTCTACCCTTTCTAACCTGCTCTCGGAGATGATAAATCTTTGGCAAGTTACCGGTGTGCACCACCCTCAGCAGCTTTCATCCCTCCTCTACGTGGCTGTCACATCCTTTTTCACTCGCCCAGAAGGCCCAGCACTGGTGGGACATCAGACACCAGAATTTGTGATGCTGTTCCCAGCTCCGACACTGACTCACCGCACGGCCCTGTCCAACTCACTTAACACCTCCGGGTTGGACTCTCCCTGTCTCTCCCTGCAGGGATATCACTTTGCCAGGCACTGCTCAGCTCCTCGCTGAAGGGTCCATGGAAATCCCTGCTAAGTTACAGTTTTGGAGAATAAAACCCCAGCTGACCCAGCGAATGGACTGCTATAGCCCTAGGAAACTTCATTAATTTTGAAAAAAATGATTTTGCTTGGAGCACATGGAGTACTTTACAGTTAATTAAGTTTGATTTTATCTGGAATGAGCCTTGGCATCTGCAGGGCTGAGATGCTTTGTGGTCCCTGTTCTGAGTGTGAGCTATCAGCAGCCAGCACTCAGGTGCTGTGGTGGGACCAGCAGGAACCCAAATTCCTCGGAGCAGGCAGTCATAAACAGAGCAACAGAGGGAACAGGAAACATCTCCAGGACCTTTTTCCAAAGATTTCCTAGCATTAGAGGCACGACCCATCGATGCTGCATCCAGAATCAGGGCAGCAGCATGACGTCTCCTTGCAGAGGGTCACTGGTTGAAACGGAGGGCAGAGAAGCGTGGTTTAGCTCTGACAGCGATGTCCGTGTAGCAACCCAGAGGGTGATTTTTGCAGCAAGGTCTCCTGATTCCTCTGGGAAATGCCGCCCCTGATCCATCGCTGCTCTGCTTGGCAACCTGACCTCTTTCTTGGCTCTCACTTCTCAGGGATGCTGCGATGGACCCTGCATAAAAAAATCGACCAGAATCCCAGTAACAGCTCTGTCCTGGTCAGGATCCTGGTGAAGGAGCTGGAAAGGGTGAGTGCTGCCTCAGAGACACCCCCTGAGTGCTGGGATCAGCCCCTCCATGGCATGTCCCCTTCTGCGGGGTGTGGGGGAGCAGGGGAATGGGGACTCAGCTGCACCCACAGGGCTCTGCCTCCCTCCTGGGGCACCCAGGGCTCGAGATGGCTAAGGTGTTTTTAGGGACCTTGAGCCTGGCTGGGGACTGTGGCTCATAGCAAAGGGTGGAAAACTCCACAGGGCACCAGGGCAGAGCTGTAGCTCGTCCCCAGGTGATGGCTGCAGGGATGAGGGTTTGCCCCAGAGGTGATGGTGAGCAGGGAACCTCCCCGGGCTCCTCAATGCTGAAGCAGCCAAAGGCAGCCAGCCTCTGTGGCTTGCAAATAACAAAATGCAAAACACTTCTGACCGCCCCTAAATCTCCCTTATCCCACCCCAGCCAGCTGTAGTCACAGGCAGAGTGGAAATTTCTCCTCCATGTCACTCATTTCATCCCCAGAGGGTGTCGGAGCACAAACATCTCACCCACTATCCTGTTCTGAGAGTATCTGATGGAAACCTTGTGAAGGACTTTCTGTTTCATTGATTTGTCTTATCATTTTCTGGTCTTGTGTAAAATTTCAGCACCCTCAGCACCCTGGGGTGACCTGGTTTGTGGTCTGATGAGACGTCATGTGTAGAAGTAGCACCTTTTCTCTCTTAAGATCCTGCCTCATTTTGTGCAGAGCCCTCTCATTCCGGTGCAGGGGAGAAAAAGCCCATGTCCCCCCTCCCCATCCTGGTGACCAGCCCCTGCTAGTTGTCCTTTGCGCAGAAACCTCCCTGTACCATTTTCTCTGCATCTTTGCTGTTTCTCCTTTCGAGCTAGGACAGAGCCGCCTTGCTCAGTGTTGCTCCATCTCCTGCTCAGCCCCGCTGACCGCTTTCCATCGACATTCCCGTATCACACCGTGAGCTTTGCCAGCCCAGCACGGACTCCTGTTATTGCCAATCTCTGTTTCCTGCCGTTTGAGCAGCTCTGAGGCCCTTTGCAGGCTGTTTCTGCACACTGCGGCGGTTTAGCATCCATCAGTGCCTTGGGGAGGGATCTTACCAAGAGGCTTTCACAGATCCAGAGAGGCAGGAGCACCCACACCTCCCTTGGCTGGGGATGTAGGGATTCCCCCAGATGACTTAAGGTCTGCGTTCCTTCCAAAAGCCATGTCGGTCCCTCCCTGGTACAGCTATTATCGCTCTGCTACTCTTTTATCTGTCCTTGCCCAGGAGGCATGTCAGGCTGCCCGCTCCGTAATTCCCTTCATCTCCCTGAAGCTTTTCTTAGAAATCAGTGTCACTTTTTTTTTTTTTTTTTAATTCCTCTGGTACTGCAGCAGCTCTAAGTAGTCAGTATCAACCACAGATAATAATTTAGCAATTTCATGCCTGAGTTCCTACGAGGCTCTGGTCAAATACCAGCTGGTCCCAGCAATTCAGTATTATTCAGTTTACTGGTAATGTCTAAAGCCTTGCTGCCAGTCAGTTCCACTTACCTCAGATCCATCAGCACAGCAGCCCTGAGGAAAGGTGCTGGGAAGATCTTTGGGATGGAAATACCTTTCCCAGGTATCCAACGGCATTCCATGTCAGAGCCAGGCTACAGGGAGGGGCCAAGGTTGCGTTGGCTTCAGCATCCATCTGGCATCCCACGGGCACATCCCAGTGGCTCCCAGGGCTCTGGTCCCTGCCAGGCGCTGGCTGTGCTGACTGTGCCTTTTGGTCCCACAGGCAGAGCGAGGTGACTTCAGACATTACATCATCCCCTTGCTGCACACGCTGATGTACACCTTGATCAAGGTAACCTACCGCCGGCATGCTGGGGTGAGATCCAGGGAAATCAGAAGCTACAGGAGGGACCACCTGAAGTCACTCAGCACCTATTCCTATGCTGAAATATCCTGGTACCCGCCCAGCAAAGCCTTGGGACTACCACGGGTGGACTCATCTGTGCATTTCCTAGCGCACTGTGTGATGGCTGAGCCACTGGCACCCGTGGGTGCCAGTCTATGGGAGTGACAGGTCCTTCCAGCTGACTCCCTTTTCTGGAGGTGTTTAGGTGCCTGATGGTTCAGGAAACCACAACTTAGCAAAAATGCGTGCCCGCAGCCCTTCAGCAGGTATCACTGCAGCTTTCCAAACCATTGTAGGGCCTCGTGCTTCTTCATGTATTGCATTTAAATCCAGGTTGTATTTGGTGTAGCCTGTACCCTCTCTCCCTGGGATCTGTTGTGGGGAGAGCACGGTTAGGGACTACGGCTTGTGGCATCTCCGCATCTGCCCCTTTCTTGTTCCAGGCTCCTTGCATCTCGGACGAGCTCTGCAGCAGAGTGTACGATTTCTGTAAGAAGCTGCTCACCCTGCCCAAGCCCTTCTGCACCATCGGTTTGGACTATGCCATCAGGCTGAAGATGGAAAGGACAGCACCAGGTACAAGGCCTTCTCCGCTCTCTGCCCGTCCATGGCGTGGTTGATGGCTTGGGGCCTCAAGACAACAGTAGTGGGGTATTTGGGGGGGTTCTCCGGCGGGGCCCCACAAGGTTCACAAGATGATTACACCTGAGCAATGCGGGGTGGATGTATCTTCCCCACCCCGGAGCTGGGTGAGGGTAAAGTACATCTGTCCTGGTTCAGAAGCTCGTGCTTTTCACATCCACTCCAACGCTGTCCCCCACTGTGGCCCCAGGGACAGAAGCTGGGAGTCGGGCTCTTCCTCCTGCTTCCGACTCGGCTCCCGAGCTCATAATCCACTAAACAAAGGAAGGGAAATACAGGAAATTGTCCCTGAATAGAAGGGATTTTCTTTTTATGTAGCATGGTCTATCTTTGTCCTTGACTATTTTTAACTCTGGGCCCAATTCTTGGCTCTTTTACATCATCTTTCCAGCAACGGCTGTTGGCAGACACAACTGGGAGCAGTGCTGAGCTGCTCTGGTGAGTCGTGCTGTTATTGCTCATGCTCTGACTCCTGTGTGTTTATCTTCTTGCGTTTGCTAGGCATGTTGTACCAGAGAATGGTCATTTCCGAACAAAGTCTTAAAAGTGACCCGTACCCTTATCAGGAAAAGTGAGTAGCGCCCTCTTCTCATAGGTCGTTATTTTTATTTCTTTTGTAGTCTCCTAGTGAAATCTGTCCTTTTCCTGCACTCTGAATTAATGTCAGATGGAAGGGACAATGGGGACATAAACCACGTGGCAGCACGTGGTCTTGGGGGACACAGTCTGGTGGCATCCTGTGCCTTGCTAAAATGAGCTTTGTGTTGGCAGGAGCACGTTCCTCCCATGTGTCCCAATTTATTTCTGTGGTCCTGGGAGGCAGGAAGCTTCCTTTGGCAGGGAAAAGGGCAGAGACAGGGAATATCAGCAGGAAACCTTTTTGCCTGTATGGGATAACAGGGACATGAGCTGCTCATGATGTCGGTAACAGAGAGTCCTCATCTCATCTTCCTCTCCTCCAACCCTCCCACCCCACACAGGATTTTCATCTTTGCCGATCCAGAGCTGCTCTCCGAAGCCATCTGCAACGCGCTGGTCACCGACACAGAGGCAGCTCGGGTCTCCCAGAGCCCCCGGGCGTGCATGTGCTACGTGATCATCCACGCCATGCAGGCGGCCCTGGGCGAGGGCTGCGACGTCGGTGGCTTGAAGGGGACCCTGCAGGTAACTGGCACCACATATGGTTTTCCAATGGTCCTGCTCTTACTGGGCACCTCGGAGCAGGGAAAGGGTTTTTTTTGGCAAGTGGAGAGACCCACTTGACTCCTCACTACTGGTCTCCATCCCCAGTAGCCCCAGTGTCACTTGCAAGGCTAGGCTATGAGCAGAGCTGGCGTTAAATTAAAAAATTCTTCAAATATAAAAGAGATGCTGCAGTGGGACCCTAGAGGTTTTGAAGCTTCAGTTTGAGTCTTCCGCTTTGCACAGCAAAGCTGGGCTCTGTGGCTGAAATATCAGCTCCTCTGTGAGCCACTGGTCATTGCCAAAACATCTCGGTGGAAACATTTCAACCAGTTTTCTCCAAAACCTCCTTTAAGGAGCTGTGGGGCTGCAGTAAGACAAATGTCCAGTTCAGAAAGGCTATTTTGCAGGAGCTCTCAGTGATTTCCACTCCAAGGATACCTTTGTGTGTCTGCTGTCCATGTCTCCCGAGGACCCCTTGAGGTGCCAGCTCTGCTACTGACCCCCGGAGCTCATGGCAGCTGGGAGCACAGTGCCCATCAGCTCCAAACCTGCCAGAAAAAAAGCTTTAAGCTGACAGTACAGCCAGCATCTCCTCTCCTCCAGCCTTCCCCGGGGACAGGAGGCCATTTGTGCCCCCTGCTGTGAAACAACAATTTTTGCAGGACTCATTTGCCCTCTTTCCGCCCCATCCCGCGGCCCTGCCAATGGAACATCTCATTTCACACCTGGGGGGTGTTAACAGCCACTCCTCACAACAGGATATGCCCACGAGCGACGTCGAGCACTGGTTCCGGCAAGTGGTGACGGCAGTTGAGTGTGCAGGAAATGAGGTGAGCGCAGACCGCGGCCAGCACGCGGCGAGGCTGGAGAAGATTTACCACGCCGTCCTCAGCTCCTCGCAAGCAGGTGAGCTCCCAGCCAGCCACACGTGGTGGGTTATGGAGCTGGCAAGCTCCTGCCTCGCTGCCATGTCCTTGTCACTGCTCTCCTACATCTGTCCATCCCCACCTCCATCTGCCTCCACTTTAGCAGCCTCCATCACCAAGATGAGGTCCTTGCAGCCTGGCTCCTTGCAGTGACCTGATGTCCAAGGTGGCACACTGCACGTGGCAGCGGAAGGCGGATTTTTCACTTGAGGAAAGGGGCTGTGGCAACCTCTGCTGCTAACTTTGCTGCCCTGAGGCCCAGAGGCATGTCTCCATTGTTTGCAAAAGGTGCCGTAGATGTCAACCAGATGTCGACCGTCTCCTTTTGGTGGCAGTGAGCTGTTATATCATCTCATTGCTTCTCACAGAGCCATGATGGGTTAAAAATAGCCAGCGATGGTGGGGTCCTGCCACATGCGTTGGAGGCTCAGTGCTAGAATAATGTTTTATTTATTTAATGTTTTATTTATTCTGCTGTCTGCAGCAAAGCAACATCCTTCACTTGCCCGTGCCTCAGTTTCCCTGTCTTCATGTCTCCCTTCCACCAATGTTGTAGGTACCTTCTTACGGGGCCTCACCTCAGCATGGGCTGTCTCAGCCAGCATCTGAAGCACAGTACCAGTGGGGCTTCATGCACCTGTGCAGGAAATCTCCTCCTGAGTGTTACAAGCATCCTTGTTTCCCCTAGGTGATGCTCCCCTGGAAGGGCTGCAGGGTACCCCTCTGCCCAACCCCAACATCAGCTTTCACCTCTGGACAGAAGATGACCAGCTCTGTGAGTGCCCCAGGGGGGCTGTGGCGAGTTCGGATGGTACTGGAGGCTGCGAAGCCTGTGCAGAACAGACCCTTTGGGCTCAATTCTGACAATTTCATAACCACTGACCAAGGGCCAGGCTTGTGGAGGCTTGTGCTGAGTGCACAGCCTTCCTTCTTGTGGGTGTCGGGGTCAGAGGAGGGGATTAGGCAAGGAGGGGGCAAAGGAGGTGAGGGAGGGACAGGCTGCAGCAGGATGTGCCCGAAGTACCCGATTCGGTGATACTGAGCTCTCTTCATGGCGCAATGTCAAATGGGGCTGAATGACTCCTCTGGGACCCGCTGATGGAGATATTGGCTCTCCAGTGTGCATGACACGAGAGGAGCCGGGTCAGGACCAGGGCTCAGCCTGAGTTTGGTTGTATTACCCTTCTCAAGCTCCCTTCTGCCCGCAGGGAGGGAACTGGTGCTGTTCATCCGCCCACTGTCGCAGAGCTGTGAACCCGACTGCCTGAGCCAGGACCTGGACAACTTTGAGATCCAGGACATCATTTCGGACTGTGAGTGCTGCGAGCAGACCCGCTTCTCCGTGCTCTCCACCGACAGTGGCATCGAACGAGACCTGCCCGCATCAGCCGAGGAGCCCTTCGGCCCTTGCAGCACCGAAATGGAGCAATCTCGGCTCCACAGGAAGGGTGGCATTAAAAAAAAGCTGTCACCGCTGGAGAGCATGGCCTTCCTGCAGGCTGGTTGCCACAGTCCCAGGGCGAAGCCTCCAGTGAAGCTGCAGAGGAGAACGGGCATCGCCTCGGAGCCCGCAGCCCCGCTGCAGAGGCTGCACACTGCCCGCATCGTGCTGCTGGGGGACGATCGGATCCTGGGGCGCCTGGCCCAAGCCTACCACTCTTTGAGGTAAGTGGTGGCCACAGCCTCTTTGGCTCAGAGGAATTCAGGGAAGGGAGGACGGAGTGAGGGCTTTGCTCTTTAGCCCATTGAAGCAGCCAGGATGGATGGAAACAGGGTTGGGCTCCAGCGTTACCGCGGACAGGATGGGACCCGGGTGTTTTGCACCCAGATGCATCTGACTTCACTGGCTGCATGGCTTCGTTTGGCTCTGTTGGCCCAAATGATGCACACAGGGAGTTTTTCCCTTCTGCCCATGGGGTGGGTTAAATGAACGATAAACGAGGCAAGATGTTTTCCTGGGCAAAAGGGAAAAATCCTCAAGAAAAGCTGTTTTCCAGCTGGTTCACCGGGGCCAGGAGAGCAGCGTGGGGTGGGTCTGGTTCACAGTGCGGGCAGCAGCCCGGGGAGCAGAGCTGGGGGCAGCGGGGACCAGCGGTCCCAGCCAAGAGCCTGTCTGCGGGTCACCCCTTACCCCCATCGTTTCCCCTTGCTCAGTTTGGGCACTCAGGGGCATTGGTGCCACCCTGTCACGCTGGGCAAGGGAGGCATATGAGGAGAGCACGCGCTCCCATTGCAGAGCAGCTGCGGTCTCCTGGCACTGCCCAGCCTTGGCCAAGAGCCACGTTCTTCCACCTTCCCCTCGTGACACGGCTATTTATTTTTCCGTTTCAAGGAAACGAGAAACGCGGCGAGTGTTCCTGACTCTCAGGCTGAACCTGCAGTTCTACTACATCCCGGTCGTGACGGGGCAGCTGAACACCTCAGCCATCACGGTGAGTCCGGGCTCGGCAGCTCTGGGCACTGCTGCCAGCGGCTGACGGTGTTTCTGGAGGAAGAGCAGTGGGGTTTATGGGAACTCATATCTGTTAATGCTTTGTTCCTAGAAAAAGGAGGATGGGAGCCAAGGCAGGGTGGTTGGCCTCAGTTTGCAAACTGGCTTTGGGAATCCATCAGCCCCAGAGACATTCCGGTTGCTCCATCCACCCTGATGGGTGATAACTCACTGCCTAGATATCATATTCAGTTTTGCTTCTATGCCCCAGCTATAGGAGGATCGAGGGATCTTCAGTAAAGGACTGATGCATTTCTCACCTCCCAAACTCTTAGTGGAAGCAATCATCCCTTACTGGAGGGATTTTCCTGCTTGGCCACGGCCTCAGTTTTAGTTCTGCAAGTCACCACCTTTCTGTTTATCTTGGGCACATCTCTTCCCCTCTGACAGCCTCAAGACAGTGATAAATAAACAGCACCTGCTAAATGAATGCTGCAAGAAATGTTTTGCCGTTGTCTCTGAACCAGGGAGGGATGGGGGACCTGCTCACAGGGCTTTCGTACCCCAGCTTCTTCTACCTCCCTTTTGGCTCCTGCCATTTTGAGCCGTGATCGTGCTCTCAGCTGTGTGTTTCTCCCACAGGATCACACTGCCACCAGCCAAGAGGAGCTCTGCGAGGTGGCCGGGTACCTGGGCAGAGCCGACCCGTGGTACGAGAGCAACATCAACACGCTGTGCCACGTGATTCCCAAGCTGGCCACCATGGTATGAGGGAAATCTTGCCACCTCCCCCAAACACATCTGCTGTACCTCAGGATGCACTTGTGCCCTGCGAGGCTCCTCCATGCCCTAGATAGAGGCTTTCTCCCTGCAAACCCACCCCAGCAGCCAGGAAGATGCATGCTGACGCTGCCCCAGCCCACAAGACCCACTTGCTGTGATGGGGTTTTTTTTTTTGGCCAAGGGACAGGAAATGGCAGATTTCAAGAAATAAAATGTAAATGAGGCATTTGCTGAAATACCCCCAGCTCTCATTTCCTGGCAGTTTGAGATACCATCCATAGCCTACAAAAAAAAAGGCTGGTAGTTGGGTGCAAGCCTTCGCATCTCCCATTTGCTTTGACTGGTTGTACCAGAGCAACTCAGCACAGCCCTGGGCAACAGCTCGTTGCTTCTTATTTGTCTAGAAAGGTGCGAAGGTTTGTGGCAGTGTTTTTGAGAAGTGACTGTGGCTGATCCATAATGTCATTTGCCCCCCCCCAGCCTTCCTCTCTGAGCAAACATCTCGTGACTGATCTGTTCCTCACGGATGTGATCGCTTACTACGTTCGCATGGGTGTCCAGCCCGTCTGCTTCCAGGTCTACGCCGTGAAGGTGGGTGCCGCATCTCTTGTGCCTTCAGGTGGCCCTGCAAGGGCTTCCAGTTGCCCAGATAGGGTCTGGGGGCTTTCAGCAGATCTGAGCCTGGATCTCCATGCTCCCCAGCCTGGCCCCTCCTGGATCTAGCGACTCTGTGGAGCACAGCTCAGCCAGAGTCAATGATCCAATGATCCTGGGATGGCTATTTCACGATCACACCGGTCAGCAAAGTGAGCCTCGAAATTACCCCGATGGCACAGATTTACTGCTCCGTTGGAGCCAGGTTTGCTCATGAGCTCTCGCACCTCCTGATGCTTTGGATGCTCTGAGCAAACAGGGCTTTTCTGAGTGGCTTTGCCAAAAAACTTCCTCTACCTTGCAGGGGCTTTGCAGGGCTTCCTGAAACACCGTTTATTTATTTCCTGCCAGCTTTTCTTAGAAATGGTATCAGAATGAGACCTGGCATTTGATATGCACAAAAAACTCCTGTATTCGGTCATGTAACATCAACCCCCCATCTGCTCCGCTGGCAGTTTAGGGTGGCACTGGTGCAGGTATCTCCTTCTAATCTACACGTAGCCAACATGGTAAACTACTGCAGCAAAGGAGCAGCCATTTAATGAGCAAACTGGCATATGGCTTGAAAAAGAGCTGGAAGAACTTTGGTGATTACTGGTAGAGCATCACCAAGACTTGAACTACTAATAACACGTAGCTTGTAAACATTTAGAGCACCCGGTCCTCAGATTGTGTGGCTGGGGATTTGGGGTTTTTTGGTGAATTTTTATTCCACTCATTTCTCCTCCAAGACAAAAATCAAAAGCAAGCAAGAGAGTGGGCAGTGAAGCAGGGCAAGAGGAACTGACTCCAGATGTGGTTTTCAGATAGAGGCACCTAGCCTACCCTGTTGTCATACAGGGTGTGATGCTGCTTCAGCTGGGAACACTAAGCCTGGTTTGCCTTTTTGGTTAAGACCACGCTGTTTCTTTTTGGCTGCAGAGACTTTTCCTTGAAGCGAGGGTCAAGTCCCACAGGAGTTGGACGTAGGGCTAGGAGAGGTTCTTCAGCACTTTATCTTCACATTTTGCTTAAAAGAAGCCCATGAAGAAAAAATAACTAATAGGTCTGAAGTGACCAGTTGATTTAGATGTATCAGATAGAAATTAGGTGCCTTGAAGCTCAGCCAGCGTCTGCAGTCAGGCCTGGGAAGCTGCTCCCCTTGACCTGGGTGGATGGCTGGGACCAGACACATCTGTGAGTGCACAGTGACACCCAGTGGCAGGGGACACTGCCCGTGGCCCTTCTGGCCAGGTCCACCAGCTTCCTGGTAAGGCCTGCCATGCTCCTGGGCTTCAGAAAGGAGAGCAAAAGCAATTCTCTCCATCACACAGAACCCCTGACTGCCATGATGAGGCCACACTGGTGACACACAGGGTGCTCTGGAGAACCTTTTGATATCACAAGCCTAGTATGATGCCGTAGAGTGACCAAGGAGAAGCTGTTCTTAGATATTTTACTCTCTTTCAGATTTTCTTCAATGACCCAGCACAGGAGCCGGCCGAGGACGTGTTCCTCACGGAGCTGCGCACCCAGGTGCAGGAAAGTGTCCCCTACAGAGGTGCGTGCATCCTCCCAAGCTGAGCCCTGCAGCAGGGGCTGCCATCCTGGGCGGGGGTCCTGCCAGCCCCAGTTTCCACTCACCCCATCCCTCAACCTGGCAGGAGTCAAGGCCATGCCATGGGGCAATATCCCTTCCTCCCTGATGAGCAGGAGGCTTCCCTAAACATCTCCATTTCCCTCTTGGGCACATGACACCAGGCTAAACGAGAGACCTTGTGGTCACTGGCTCCTGGTCTCAACCACGTTTTGTAGACTGTGCCTCTTGTTGGCTCCAGAACCCTCTGAAGTTGGACAAGTACCATATTTTTCTTGAGGAAACAAGCTGGGCTGTACAGCTATCCCGTTTGCCAGATATTTTCCCTATTAGAAATTCAGCTTCCTTGAGTTGCTTGTGATAGGACAAGGGTGCTTGAAGGCTGGACCATTACAGACGTGACATCCAGTCCTTCCATCAGTGCACCCCGTTGTCTGATCCAATGGATGCTCACCATTGCGATTGGGCATAGACCCTTGATTGAGTCCATCTCACTGTTGAGCACACAGAGCCTCAGCTCCCGTAGGCAAGGAGAGAAGGGATGGTGTGTCAGACCATGACTGCTGTATGATGGAAGGGGTGGCTCGTCCCATGGGAGGACCCCTCTCTGCTGACCACAGACAAGTGGGATGAGTGAAACCTCAATCCTACCCGGTTCCGTCTTTGCAGAGTTAAGCATGCCCAAGAAGAAAACTACTCTGGATGGCCCTGGCATAGATCTCACAGTAACATATAGAAAGGTAAGTGGGGCTCTCGGCAGCCCAAAATGTCTCTGTTCACAAGGATCCTCAGCATGGCACAGATCTCCTAAAAGGAGTGCTCTGGACCTCCTTCCTTCCTCTGGAATTGCACTCCAGGAGAGGACAGAGAGATCATGGTGAACTTTAAAAGCCTGTTCGCTAACCTTGCATTTGTGAAAAACTGCCCCCAGACCTCTCCACATCTGACCTCTCTGCCGGGGTGAATTAACAGAGCCTTTCCTGCAGGTTGTGGTGAGCGACCGGGCGAAGGAGCTGGCTATGTCCCTGCGCTCCACGGGTCTGGTGATGAAAGCCATCCCTGCAGATGAGGCTGAAGGTGGGTTTCTTCTGCTTGGAACCATGTGAAGAGAGTTTTCTGAGCTTTCTGGTGCTTGATAGGGTAAATCTGACCATGGTACTTAGTGCCAATTGTGTCTGGGCTGTGGGGGTTGAATCACTGACATGACATGACATTGGTATCACCAAAGTCTTGTGCATTTTCTCATGAATGACAGGCATGGGGCTCCCTGTAACGTGGGGTTCAGCACAACCATAAGCTAGGCTTGGCAGCCTCTTCCTCTTGCTGCAGCCTTCCTCTTTTCCTTTAGCATAGCCTCTGAGGTTTCCACCCTGAGCATGATCCCGTGTAAACCCTTAACCTGTGGAGCTTGCTAGAGTCCTCCTTTTCTCCATCCTACATATCCCACAAACCTCTGGCAGTGCACCCAAATGTTGGATCTGGCACCAGCCCTATTCAAAGCGGAGCTGAGATCATGCCATGCTCGAAGGCTAACCTGTTGTTTCTGCTGCAGACCTGGTGTGTCTGAATGTGAACATCACTGAAATCATTAGGATCAACAACTTGTCGGGACGATCGTTCTCGGTAAGTAGCTGCGGAGGCTCACGGCCCTGGAGGGGTCGTCCAATGTGTGGAAATCCCTTATGACAACAGTGAAAAGTATGTAGGGAGGAGAAGGCTTTGGGGCCACCCTGCTCAGAGAACGTTCTGCAATTACTTTCCATGGAAAAGTCTAGATTTTTGAGCCAAAGCCCCAAATGCCATCCCTGCTGGTCAATGCCACATTGAATCCTGTCTCAGGAGACCCTGAAGGACAGCTGCTGCACCACGACATCCCAAACCTTGCAACATGTACATTTGTCCCCTTCATTCCCAGTATGCACACACCTCCCATCACCGCACAGCCAAGGGAAGCGAGACACTCACTGGGCTCCTCTTCCTCTCTCGATCCAGGCTGTGGCAAACAGGTTGAAAACACGCAGTATCACAGTCAGGAGCACCGAGCAGAGGCCCTTCATGGTGTGTCTGGACAAGGACAGCAGACGAGCCTACAGGAACGTGATCAGGTGAGAACACCACGTGTGCCAGGCTCAGGATGACCTTGCATCCCTCCCTGGAAGGGCTCCCAAGGTGGCAGAGCTCTTTCCCAGGGAGTCCTAGTCTTGATCCTCAGATGTGACAAAAGACCCTCAGGCAAATACATTGCTTCTCCAGGGAAAGCAGGGCGGAGTGGTGCTCTCCTACCTTTGTGTTTTTGGGTGATGGTGTGAGAAACAAAAAGGTTCTTCCATTTTAAATAAGGTGCTGTCATTAAATCAGCAGAAGGATAGGAACCTCCAGGAACAAACCGTGATCTTAGATCTACTTAATTATATCATGGAGCTGATGCTCTCTCACTGACTTCAATCCTCACCGAGGTATCTCAAGCAAACGAAAGTAGGGGAGGGAGTTCAGCCCTGTGAAAGTAGCAGGAATCGATGTCCCTATAGTATTTGCAGTGACACATGATGTGTTGGAAGCAGGCAGGTGGTTCAAGGTCCATGGGGCATGTGGAACACAGACAAAATGTGAATTTCTGAGAATCAAACTGAGCCAGGCTTAAGGATACTGGTTTTGTGGTCAAACACTAACACACATCAGCTCATCTCTTCAGCCAAAACCAGTTGAAAAAGCATAAAAGCAGATCTCGGTGTGACAGCCCTCCCTCAGCAGTCAGCGGAGAGACCTGAAGTTTAGTCTGAGATCAGACTCTGGCCCTCAAGGGCAGATTTGCACGGGCAGTAAATATGTTCTTGTTGCTCTTGCAGTGTGGAAGTGTCTCCTTGCCTAGAGCCCAGCTACTGCTTGCAAAAGACAAGGACAATGAAATTCAGTCTGCATGAAAAAGAAGATATGGGGCTTGTGAAATACATGCCCAAGTCTCTGCTGTTGCCTATCAACACATTTGCAGGCATCATCCAGTGAAGAAAACGAGAAAAAGCTGGTGTGAAATGTGTGACATTGGGTCACCACAGAGGAGATGGAAAAAGAAAACACACTAAAAGCCACCAACACTGATTTTACAACAGTAATGGTGTTAAAAGCCACAATAGAGGAGGCGGAGAGGGCTCAGGGAAGACAGCTGTGCCCCGCTGAACAACAGCGATGACCACAGCTAACGCCAGAGCCTGGCTGGAGAACTGAGTTTTAACCTTTTGCACAAGTCAGGGAAAACCTCATTTGAGGAAGACTGGGGAAAACGCAGCGGAGGTGATGGTGCTTTTGCAGTGCTTTTGGATCACAGAGCAGTTGCTGTTAGTAATATTTATTACGGTGATGTCTCACAGCCTGGCAGGAGATCAGGGCCTGCTGTGAGGGGTTCTGCACAGCAGACTCTTCATGCTGGTCCAGGGTGATGCATTTCGGCATTTCAGCAATTATTCACTGACTGATGGAGGAAACCTCATTGTAAGCCTGACCACAACTGGGAGAGCAGCTTCTATGGAAGGCAGTGGAAAACCTGCTGTTGTTTCGAAGGGGCAGCAGAAAGTAACGATGAATGGAGTGGAACAGGGACATGGGAAAGCCAGTGAAAAATTTGGCAGTGAGGAATGGGGCAAGAACAGCTCAGGCTGCCTAGGCAGTGCTGTGGGATGTCTTTGACATCTGGGCTGTACCTTTGAGCCCACCTGGGATTTCACTGTCCCTTCACTGTGCAGCCTCTACACATCTGGTCTGGAGCCTCATGAGCACCGGTTGCGTTCCTGCAGCTGTGCATCCTGGGAACAACCACCTACAGCCCCAGCAGCCACGGACCTCCTCCGTGAGATCAGCCAGCAATAACTCTGCGTCCCAGTCCGCCTTGCAGCCCTGGTTTGGTCTGTGCTGTGTGGGCAAGGGATGTAGCGGAGTGGAGCAGTGTTCCTGGGAATGATGGATGGGCAGGATGCCTGCAAGACTTCTCTGTTCCTTTCCTCTGCTGCTACCACGGCGCAGAAACCCTCCCCTGGTTTGCCGATGGGTGAGGCTGAGCAGAAACAGCACAAATCCTGCTTCCACCCAGGGCCAAACTAGCCTGGTGCTAAGGATGATCGTGTAGGAGGACCCTGTCTTCGTTCCAGTTTGTGGCTGACTGAAATAATGGAAGAAACACAGTGTGTATTTATTGACTTTCTGAATGGGATCTGTGGTTTCTGGGTTGCCTCCAGAGAGTCTTCCCTAAATTCGCATTAGAGGAGATTGGGGGCATTCCTTCTATGACACTATCATTTTTTATTTTATTCTCTCAGCTCCCAGATAACTCATTACCTGGGCTGCCTTCACTCAGGGTTGCTCGCTTGGATCAGCAGTCCACAGAAAGTGTCCTTTAGCTTTGTGTATGTGCAGAGCAGCTATTCCCAGTCATCTCTGGCCGTCACTGACGGGGAGTCCCTAGAGCCAGCTCTGTGCTCCAGGGTGATGCTGACCCAGCTGCAGTGGCATTGGCAAACTCTTGCGTGACCTCAGCCCTGACGCCTGGGGACAAATCCACCTCTCTGTCCTGTCTGTGCCACGTCTGCCTGGCCCTGAGGAGCTGCACCTCTGGAAAGTCGCTTCTGTTTCACCATCCACTCCCGGAACAAGGAGCTCACCTCCAGGTATCCCAGTCTGGGGTACTGGAGAGGATTTTCCCTTCCGCAGAGCTGCTCGGAACGTGTGGGTTGTCTCAGCTGGTTAGGTCCCATGGAAATCTTCCTTGAGTTTCTTGCCACGTGCACAAGGCTTTCGGGGTTCAACCCTCAGCCTTCCCTGGTCCCTCTCTTTGCCAGCAAGCACAGGGCTGCCACACTCCCGCTCCTGTCCTGCGCTGTCACCTGGCACTGCAGCCATTGTCGCCTCCTGTTCCCAACTTAAAGTTTTATTCACTCTCGCTTTGAATGTACCATGCATCCCAGAGCAGTGCTGAGATACACTACTGGGGGCACAGCAGCTTAGCGCTGTCGGCAGATGATGGATTATTTAGCAGTGTCAAAAGCCTCCAGGGCCTGAGAAATATTTAATCCCAAACCAGCACGAACAATTGAAGGATCACGTTGGAATGACCATTTTCTAAGAAAGCTACCCTGAAACGCTGGCAGATGTAGCCCCTTGCCAAGCACAGTCCCTGAGCCTTAGCATCGCCTCACAGCAGTCACAAAGCTGTAGGGTCTCGGCAGGTTCTTCAGTGCTGTTTTTCACCTCCATCTGCTCACAAATAAAAAAGGGTTGATGCCCACCAACGCCAGACTTAGGCAGCAAGCATTTTGGCCCTGCAGGAAGCTGGAGTTAGACAGGAGGCTCAGAAACAAGTCAGGAAACGCCTGCTTGCACCAGCTGTTTTCCTCTGGGAGTTCTGCATAGGGTAACAGGTTGTTTAAGGGGTGACCAGCGGCTCCTCTGCATCCTTGGGGCTTCACTGAGGGGTCTGCGTACCCTGGCACGCAAGGCAAATGCTTACAAAGCCAAGAGGCCGTGCGCTGGGTTGGAGCGTGGGCTGCGGCGTCCAGAGTTTACTCTGTACAGTTGTAAATGATGTAGATGGATTATAAGTTATTTGTATAGGTGTATAGGAGATGATCTGTATCAGAACATGCAATCCTTTTAATGCCACTTAAAAAGAAATTAGGAAAAAATCCATCAGAAACTGTCAATTTGGTTGTTTTCTTTATGTTTGTGTGTAGCTGGGGTGAGCAGGGAATAAGCTGGGAGGAATAGAAAGAAATTAGTGTCATTTGTCCCTCTGTGGCTGATGTCTTCTCCTCCCCACCTTGGGGCTACATGCTATGCTACACAGACAGAGACTTCATGGCCAAAGAGCTCTTCTGTGAAGGGACGGGCAGAAATGGCTGAACTGCAGAGAGTTCGAAGCAGAAGTCTGGACTGCCCATGCCCTCTGCCCCTCGATTCCTCTCTGTCCCCCCCTCTCAAAGTCTGTCCCTTAGTGGGACAGTGCTTGGCCCAGCACATGTAGGCTTGAGCTGGGAGAGGACTGAAACGCTGGCTTTCTCCAAGCATCCTCTAAAGCCCTCTGATCCTACTGACCACAGGAGCTGTTCATTGATGGAGCAGAAACAGTTCACGAACTTGTGTTAATAAATTATTACAGCTGTGAGAAAGAGAATTTCACAGGTTGTTTCATTCACTCCTTGAAATCATGGGCAGCTAATGCAGGTCACAAAGCAATCAGTGTTCAGGTATGACCTGTACCCAGGAATTGCCAGCTTCACAGCAGCTCCGTCGCCTGCACAGCATCTGGGTGACCATGGCAGGTGGACCTCAAGGGGATAAGGGTGGAGGGAATTGCCTGGAGACTGGGAGAGCACAGGAAAACCAAGTGCAGGGTGCGTTGTTAAATAACAGAGCCTGGAGGTAGAGCCTGCAGGCACAAACCCTCCTGGCACAGCTGTGTTAGTGGTTTCACCTGGCAGGATTCCTTACCTCCCTCCAGCCTTTCACGCTCTCTGCGTGCCCAGCTCGATGCCGAGCGCAGACACAACCAGCTCTCCAGCAGCTGACGCCGAGCTGGCTTGGCCAGAGTCCACGTGGGTCCCAGCGCAGCGGCTTGCCGTGTCGCCTCACGGTCCCAGCTGTGACATGCCAGGTCTGGTCCTCCTGCACAAACCCAGACCAGCCCGGGGGCAAGCAGTGCTTTGGCACTGGCAGGTACTTGAGGCAAGCCCCAGCCAGCTGCCTGTGAGCTCTGCATGCTGAACAACCTCCTCCTGCCATCACCGCTTCCGAAATACCACCTAGGACAACCTGAGAACACCCACTGGCTGTACATTATTAAACACTTTGTGAAAAAAGAATAAAAATCTCCTCTTTTCCAAGGAGCGTTCTGCAGCAAAATTAAAATCTTCAGAGGCGGAATGAACCCAGCAATAAGAAATCCTGGTATAGAGCACTTCTACACATGGAAAGAAAATTCATTTTCTGCCAGCTCTGTGTGAAAACCCACGGACTGATCGAGGGGGAGGACAAGGCTGCACGGCCTTTAACAGAAAATCAATGTGTCTTCGTCGTACGACCTCCCCAGCAGCGCCGTTGCAAGGCGCCAGGAATAAATCAGCTCTAAAAGCCGTGTTCACAGCCCCATCCGTATTTCATATCCCACCAGGGTGGTTTCAGCAGCTCAGGCAGCTCTTCCCTTTTCTTGGCTGAACTCACTGAGCTCTCCACGAGCATCCAGCACCCGGGACAGACCAGAAAGCCAGACGAGAGCAGCCTTCAAACACTGCTGGGATAAATGCAGATCAGGGGAGAAGCCCCTCTTAAAGGTGTTTCAAAGCAAGGAGGATGCAATCTCCCTGTGTCTTGCTTTGGGTTCACTAAAATTGAGATTCTCACGGTTTCTGTGCTGCGCTACACTGTTGGTGTGTGCTTTCTGGGTAACCCCAGGGGCTAAAAACAGCTCCATGGGATGTCAGTGTCATGACAGCTCTTGTGAACACCACGAACACGCGGCACGGCACGCAGAACAGCCAGCTACAAAGCACTGTGGTAAAGCAGGACCAGGAACACATCACTCAACACATGGGAACAAAAATGAAGAATCCATGCAGAAGTGTATTCTCCATCATGAATGACGATTTAGGAGATCTGACTGCACCGAGCTTCCGAATTCAGTGATTTATGAGCCTGGGTTTTTTTTGTGTTTCCTTGCATTTCACCCATTGCCACATCTGTGGGTACTGCAGGGGACCCAGCACCTGAGTAACTGTTCTCGTGCGCGGCAGCCAGCCCTTTTCGACTGTGAGCAGAGAGCCGTGGGGGCCAGGGGACGTAGCTGCAACCCTGGGGCTGCTGCCCTGAAGCAGCTGAAACCGTCAGGGTGTGAAATCCACTCGGGAACACTCTGGATAAGCTGAACGCCAGGAATGATGCAAAAACCGATTGGTGCTTGTGGTGGGATTAGGAGGTAAATTTTTCTAACCTTTGTAGAAACAAGCCTTAACAGCCCTGGGAGCCAGACCGGCTGACTTCTACATGGGACTTACAGGGTGAGATTACAGCCCCATTGATAAGAGGGGAGTGGGTATGGGGATGGTTACCTGTGAGAGGGCACGGGAGGGACACTGCAGATGGGCAGAGGATCCAACCCAGCCCTGACAGCGATGCGGAGGGATGAAGGGAGCTCCCACGCCTGAGCAAAGCATCTCACACAAAACCCAGTGCTGGATCCATGCCTTATTCCACTGCAGCGACCAGGCCAGGTCTGCGTGTCCCCGCGGCGCGGGGCTGAAAGCAGGAGGGTTATTTTGCAGAGGAGTGGGCTGAAGGGTACACTATGCCAGAGGGCTGCCTTGCTTGGAAACACTGTGTGTGGAGCTGACGAGATTTTTACAGGAAAAGGGAAAGCTTTTCCTTTCTGCTTTGTGACCAGCATGGCAGGTTTTGGTTCTCAAAATCCATCCTGACTCTGAATTGAGGAGTTTTGCTTTTATTTTCCCACATACAAGGAAACATTACAGCAAATAATGTCTTCTTTCGGGACCTGAACCAAGTTGGAACATTCCTGCCACCACTTCAGGGACAAAACCCCTTATGTCCCTTACTTCGT
Source organism: Tetrax tetrax (assembly GCA_009806455.1). Taxonomy (NCBI): domain Eukaryota; kingdom Metazoa; phylum Chordata; class Aves; order Otidiformes; family Otididae; genus Tetrax; species Tetrax tetrax. The sequence goes on from WHYT01016203.1 coordinate 75,942, forward strand.
GTGCGAAAGGCAGCAAATCCCCGCTGCTCCTCCCCGCAGCGGCTGGGACGCTCGCACGCAAACCGTCCGGCGGGGGAAGGCACGAGGGGAAAGACCTCGGAGCGGGCGACCACGGGCATGGGCTGCAAGTCTCATTCCTTCCAGGGTTTCCCCACCCCCCCCCTCCCAACACCTTCCCGGCGCGGTGCCCCGGGTGGGTGTCGGGACCCCCTTCTCCCCGCGGAGCCCGGGGCGGCGGCGGACCGCGGTGCTTTCCCTCCCGGCCGGCAGGTGGCGCTGTGTCCCCCCCCCCAGCACCGCACGCCGTCTCCTAGCAACGGGGCGGGCCCGGGGCGCGGCCCCGCGGGTGGCGGCAGGTGCGGGCCGGGCCGGGCCGTGCGGTAACGGAGCCCCGCGCCGCGCCAGGTACGGTCACTGCGATCCCGGAAAGGTTTGGAAGGGGAGTCCCCGGGGTGTGCGGCCGTTTCGCCGGTGCCCGCGGGAGGAGCATGCGGCGGCGCCATGAGCGAGCAGTGGGACGTCGGCCGGGCCCTGGCCCTCTCCGGCCTCTTCCGTCTTCTGCAGGGCGCGGGCAGGGCCTGCGCCGCCCCGTTCCTAACGCTGTACCTCCGGCACCTGGGGCTACCGGCCCCGCTGGTGGGCGTCGTGGCCGGTGCCCAGCACCTGGCGGCAGCTCTCTGGGCCACCTTCTGCTCCCGCTGCCCCAAGGGCCGCAGGAACCGGCGCCTCCTGGTTGCCGGCTCCTTGCTGGGCTCGGCGGGGGCCAGCCTGCTGCTCACCCTCATCCCACCCGCCGGCGGGGACGCGGGGTACCGGTACTGTAACGCCAGCCAGCAGCCAGGTGACAGAGGGGCCACCACCATCACCACCACCACCACGGTGCCCGGTCCGGGCAGCAGCAGCAGCCACAGTGTTTTAAGCATGAGTGCTGTTACGAACGCAAAAGCGGCGTCGAAAGAAATGATGAAAACGACGGCTGATGTTTTAATAGCGAGCAGAAAGCCAACGCTAACCAGTGCTGCCTTCCAGGGATTCTTTGGCCTGACAGATACGCTTGAGAAAAAAGGCGGAGGGACTGGTGACGGTGGTACAAATGGCTACTCTGATGGTCCCTCTGGCTGGACAGCTTCTGTGGAAGCAGTTAACTGGGAGACACAAGAATCAGAAATGCCAGCTCCCTACAGATCTCCCTTACATGGACTTGAGAAGGAAACAAGCAGTCTGGGTTCTGCTGCGACAAATGTTGTTGATAGTGCTAAAGAAAGCCTTTATGCTACTGAAAATGATGAGCTCTCTTTGATTACAACAGCTTTTCCTACTGTTGGAGATGCTTATACCTCTAGAAACCTTTCAGACCACTGGAAAGATGCTCAAGATGTCAACTTTGAGCTGGTGCAAAACATCTTTCAGGACAGAGAGCATCAGATTTTTCTTATGGTGCTGGGTGCTGTGGTGCTTTGGGAGCTGTTGGCTACATCTCTTGAATGGACAGTGGATGAGAGTCTCTATGAATATCTGGACTTCGTTGATGCCACTGACAGGTACGGCAAGCTGTGGATCTGGAGTTACCTGGGTGCATCTGTAGGTGCCTGCAGCATTGCCGTATTCGTGGATCAACTGAATTGCTTCCTCAGCAGTACAGTCACCCCCCTTGCTGTCCATTTCTATGGCTATGCTCTCCTGGTAACACTCTCACTGGTTGTCACTGTCTTTTTTCCCGTCCACGTTCCCAAGAGAACCGACCACGTTAACAAAACCGCCAAAGCCCTGGCCCTCCTGTGGAGCGATGGCCGAGCGATCCTGCACGCCGTCACAGTCTTCCTCACCGGTGCAGCTGGGTCTACGGTGCAGAACTTTCTCTTCTGGCAGATGCAGGACCAAGGCAGCAGTGAGCTGTACATGGGGCTCTCTGTGGCCGTTGGGCTACTTGCCGAAATTTTGCTTTATTTCTTCAAAGGGAAGTTGCAGAGGACTTTCTCGAGCAGCAAAATCGTTGCAGCCAGTCTAAGCCTCCTGGCAGTACAGCTTCTGTGCTACTCCTTCTTGTGGACGGTGTGGTCAGTTCTCCTTATCCAGATTTTATCCGCCTTCAGTAGCGGTGCTTTGTGGTGGGTGGTTAACGTGACGGTGGATGACATAGCCACCCCAGGCATGGAGAGGTCCCTGCACGCCGTTTTCCAGACCCTCTGCTATGGTGGAGGAGCAAGCTTGGGCAGTTTTGCGGGGGGATTTGTGGTGAAGCACTTTGGCCTCGCAGTTCTGTACAGGGCGTGCTGCCTGTCCCTGGTGCTGTGGCTCTTCTTGTTCTTAATTGTCCAGTCGAAATTGCCGCAGCAGAAAAAAATTAATTATTCTCGTCTCCTGGCTGCTGATTCCAGCGATATGAGTGCCTCTGATGAGGAGAACGAGAGGGACTGGCTGGTAAAAGCTATGAAGGATGAAAGCTTTAATAGGAATTGGTCACAACAGCGTGGGATCAGCTAATCTGCACTCGAATGGAGTGGTGTGATGATGATGATGCCCAGAAATGACCATTAGTTCTAAAGTGCTAAATATACACAGTATATATCTGACAGGACAGATTTTTATTTTAAAAAATTTATAAATCTTTTTATTTTCTTAATTTATAGCATTCTTGTAGTATTTTTTCTTTTACCTTGATGATTTTGCTTGCAAAATCAAACCAAATCTATTTCAGGTATACGTTTGCTGAAATGAATGTAGCGAAGTTTTTAGTCAAAAATCAAACTTGAATTGAATTCTCGCTCCCCAGAGCTGATGTGGAAACTGTGAGCGAAAGCTGTGACCTGTACTTTGACACAATTGAACAAAAAATACTGTAATGCTAATAACACACTAAACTTTTTCAAGGTGCTATGTCTGTGAACTCCTTTTGCTGAATAAGGGATGTGAATAAAATAAAATGGTTCATTTGCTTTGCTTTGCTTTGTAAAATCACGTTTTGCTACAGACTGTCCATCTTCTCATGTTTTGTAGTTTAAGTGCTTCTGCATCGGCATCTATCGGGAAAAACCTACCACGTCTGCGCGCAGTCAGTGCCTGCTGGCTGTCCAAATCGAGCGGAGCAGCCCGTGACTTCCCTGTGTTTATTTACCTAAGGTGGCACCCGGCGTTCAGGGTGACCAGGAAGCAGTCTGCCCTCCGCGTTCGAGTCACTTCTGTGGGCTGGGAATTGACGCAGGGCAATGTTCGCTCAGGAGGAGCCTGGCACTGGCAGAGTTGGTCTGGTTGAAGCTGGTCATTGTCCCTGGGTCAGGCTGGCCTGAGGGCAGCCCTCTTCTCCTGTTTCCTATTTAGAACTAAATCTGTGTCCTGAACAGGGTCTGCCAACTTCAGAAGGATCCTCAGGCTGCCTTGGCTTAACCTCAAAAGCACACAGAATTCAACACCTCTTCAGTAGGTAAGATTTGCTTACAAATGAAAAATTGGTGGTCTGACTTCATTCAGAGATCCAGGTCAGACCTTAAACGGAGAAGCTTTGAGCCTTACAGTCCCTTCAGCTGCCATGAAAAGCTGTTGTCAGTTTATTCAGTACTTCCTTAGTGAAGGAACAACACCATTCCTTTGCAGAGGGATCGATTTTCATAACAGCTTCCTAATGTTTTACAAGCCATGAGACAGGCAGCTGCAAAAAGCAGAATATTTATTGGAATGCGTATTTAATATGTAACATGCAATTGGCATTGCAACCCTGCCGCGCTCTGGACTCAGCAGAGAGCGGCTGAGACAGGGAAAAGCAGCGCCATTGACGATAATCTCTTTCTCTGTGTGCATCGATTCCAGATTATCTGGACATCGCACGCTTTCAGGGCAATTAGCTCTGTTTTCCTGGCACAAATCCACTGTGCCATGCAGAATACTCTACTGGAATGGCTCTACAGATGGAATTGTCCTCGGGCCAAGGATAGCTGGAACTTTTTCTTAAGATGTTACCTTCTCCCAGGAATTCACACTCAAGTTGAGAACAATTTTAGTGTCAAGAATTCATCCCAGCCTTATCATATAATACCTTCAGTGTAATAATCTTGCATAATAAGATTTAAAAAAAAAAAAATTAACCCAATAAACACATTTGGTGCTGATTGAGGGGAGAATCATATTTTTATAGTTTGAAATACATTCTGAATTACAAACCACTATGGAAGCGAACATGGTAGAGGGCTCATTCACTGAAGAAATTGCACCAATTTGGTTAAATAACTTTCCACTGAGGTTTATACAGTTTCTGTGCATGAGTTCTACAACACCGGTGACTCAATTTCTTCCTCTCTGATGGTCACAGACTCTGCAAGCCAAAAGAGTAAGGAAGGAGGTGGACTTAAATTGTTTGCACGAGACGTGTCTGCTTTGAGCATGGCTTTATTGTTCCTGCAGAAGTAAGAGTGCGCCAACCCGTGTCACGCTGTTGGCAAGAAGATGTAAAGAAGAACCAAACTGTCTTTGGGGAAAAGAGATTCTCAGGATGTATTTCCAACCACATCAGTGGTTATTTTTGCATTACTTTGCAACTAGTTGCCGAAAAATTGAGGTAGAAGCTTCTGTTTTGTTACATTTTTATTCTTAAACAGCAATTGTAAGGTTAAAAGTGATTATAAAATCACATAAGATTTTTGCTGTTTGCCTACTTCACAGTGAGCTTTAAGCAAATTTCAGGGGCTTGTATGTAGAAATACTTTTTTTGGGTTTTTTTCCGCCCCTTGATGTGACTCCAGGGGCTAAGCTGAGCTGTGCCCTCCTCTGAATACAATTAACTTTAATTGAGCTCAGGAGGCAAACAGCCGTTAGCGCTCAGGAACAAGTTCCGTCCAGTGACGGTCTTCGAGCTTTTAAATTTTGTATCACCTGTAGCTCAATGTATGTGTACTTTGTGAGAGCTTTCAAATGATCTCAATAAATCACTTTTATGAGATGAGACATCATTTGCCAAAAAATCACGACGGCCTCTCTGCGTATCATGAAACAGCCGCCAGGCCCTGCAGGTGGTTTCGGTGTGCAGCTGATGCAGCTGAACTGGGACCTGCGCAACTCATTGCATCAGACACCTTATCTTGCTTTTAAAAATTGTGATAAGGGAACTAAAATTACAGATTCTGTCTTTCTGGTAGGGTTTGTTTTTTTTTTTTTTTTTATGATGGGCTATTGCAAATGTTTCCTTCAGCTCCTCTCTGTGTGCACCTCACATCTGCAGTTGAGTTAGATAGTGTGAATATGAAATGAGGTAAAACTCAGTGGGCACTCATCTCTAAATGTCCATTTTGTGGATCTGGTCAGCATACTAAGATCCTTTCCAGCATTATCCGAGGATTTCTATAATTCAGCGACATCCACAGCGTGTTTCTTTCTGTAGTGAAATCTGCCCAGAGGAATTCACAGGGAGGTTTTTTGTATTTTTGTAATGAGTCATTTCCCAAAACTGTAGATATGGTCCATTTGAGGTAAGTCCATTTAGCTGTAGTTTCACAAGAAAGGGGGAGTGATGTTTTTCAGAGCTGCGGAGTTATTCTGCGTATTCTGAATCTTCAATCAAGAGCTCTTGAATTTTCTTTTCTTCCCTGACGGGGTATAATGACTCAATCTGTGCTGTCTTGAGTGCTGTCTAGTAAAAGTGTTCCTCATTTTGTTCATCTTTAAAGTCCAGACAAGACATTCCCACTCTGGTTTGAACTCTTAGGTGAACTATGATTACAGCGTGATACTGAAAATCTGTACTTTTGTAATACGAGTCCCTTACAGACTTCTTAAAAGTATTGAGCAGCTCCTGACCGTTACTGGCACCAGCACTGAGTAGTACTGGTGCATGGGGGAAAAAAAAAAAAAGAGGCTGTCTTGAAATGTCTTGACACTCTCAGCTTGGCATCTGTATTGCTGTGTTTATCAAGAGAGAGCCAATGTGAAAGAATCTCTGCTAATTCAGACTGTACATTTCTCAGGGAACAGATAATTTTTTTTTTGCTGCATGGTTTCTCCCTGGGGCCTGGTTTTGCTGTAATATAAATGACGTTTCTAGCCAAAGGCAATTTTTTTTTACTTTAAATTGGGTATATTGTCCCGTAAAACTGTGAACCCAAATGTAGAGGTGATTATGAGGCAAGATTAAAATTAAGCTTTGCTTCACCTTTAATATTTAGAAATCTTGCCTGAAGAAATCAAGGAACAGAAAATGCAGTTATCTTATCACCACCGCACCAGTACAGCAGCCCAGGCAGTTGGTGGTAACACGGCTCCATTTTTGAATCTTTGAGAACATTTCTACCTCTGATCAGGTTGAAAGGTCAGAGCTGTGGAGGTAGTTACAACACCAGTAGGCCCTGTTAACTGGGGTTATTGTTAGTAAAAGGAATTTTTAGCCAGGAAACACAATCACCTGCTGAAATAGCTTTAATATTCAAAGCATGAACTGAGAAACATGAACCTGATTTTTTGACAAATTCTAAGGAAAAGAAATTTATTAAGTAACTCTGTCCTGGTTCTGGCTAGGACAGAGTTAACTCTCACCTGAGCTGGGAGGGGAGCTGGAGCTGGTGGCCCCTGTGGCTGGGCACACAGCTGGGATAGGTCACTGATCAGCCACCAGCTGGGATCGTTTACCCAAACTGGCCCAAGGGCCATCCCACCCCACACCCTGCTCAGTGTATAAAGTGGGGATGGGGCTGAGGGGAGGTTGCTGCTGCTGGGGAGGGAGCTGGGCACCAGGATCCTCTGTGAGCTGTGGCACTGTAAGTTATGGGCTTCAGTGTTTTCTGTTGTTGGGGTTTGGTTGTTGTTTTGCATGTCTGTTTTGTTTTCTTGTGTTGTTCTCTTAAACTTTTTTGTTTATCTCCTCCCTGTCCCACTGGAGGGTGGGGGGAGTGAGTGAGTGAGAGACTGGGTAGCTTGGTCCTGAGCCGGGCTGAACTAATACAAACTCCGAGCCAGTTATCCTGATGTGTACATCCCTGCATGGGAACAGGCATTCAGGTTCTTGGGACCACAGTCCTTTCTCAACAAGTGACAAATTAAAATACTCAACTTCCTTCTAGCATCAAGATGTGCTTGACTGAGTTGGCAGCAAAGGGCCCTGTGAGCGTCACCTTGGAAGTGTTTTTGAAGACTCAGAATTTGTTGAGTGTGCCTTGGTGGTCTCTGTTGTTTGCTGTTGTCTACTCAGGGTGGCTCTTTAAAGAGCTTCAAAAGACCGTGTCCATCCTCATGTTCTCCAAGCTGCGTTTTAATTCTTTGTATTTGTCAGCACCTTTCAAGAGCCTGGGAGACTGTATTGCTGCTGTTTGGTGCTGGATGATGTTTGGTGTTGGTGCTGGAGGGTGTCCCTTCATGAAGGTGGTGTGTCCCTTGCCTTGGACCTGGGCTCTTGCACAAAGCCAGCGAGACACATGGGACACATGTCCCAGCAGAGAAATATGTCCTAGCAGAGGACGTATGTCCCCTCCACGTGTTTTGGGGAAGGTGGTGCTGAGATGTGTCCCTCCACGGAGCAGAGCAGGTTGTGATTCTTCAGTGGAGCAAGTGCTTCTGGTGTCAGTGAGTGAGAAGCGTAACACCCTGTGAGCAGGAGGGTTTACAATCCACACCCCGTCCTCACCTTCCCCATACCAGCTTGATGGGACAAGCCTTCAAGATGAGGAGGCTTCAAGCCTTCAATGACCAGAGGGCTGGAGCAGCTCTGCTGGGAGAGCTGGGGCTGTTCAGCCTGGAGAAGAGGAGGCTCCGGGGAGAGCTGAGAGCGGCTCCCAGTGCCCAAAGGGGGCTGCAGGAAAGGTGGGGAGAGACTCTTCAGCAGGGCCTGGTGTGACAGGACGAGGGGGAATGGTTTTAAAATAGAAGGTGGTAGATTTAGACTAGATATAAGGAGGAAATGTCTTAAGCTGAGGGTGGTGGAGCACTGTCCCAGGTTGCCCAGAGAGGCGGTGGATGCCCCATCCCTGGAAACATTCCAGGCCAGGTTGGCCGGGGCTCTGAGCAACCTGATCTGGTTGGAGATGTCCCTGCTCCTGGCAGGGGGGTTGGACTGGGTGGGCTTTAACGGTCCCTTCCCACCCAAACCCTTCCGTGATTCTGTGGTGGAACTGGTGGCTGCTGCGTCCCGCAGGAGAGAGGAGATGGCAGCTGGGATCCCCTTGCTGTGGGTGCTGCCGAGCCGCCACCACCCAGCCCGTGGATTCCAGGCCAGCGCTCTGAACGCCTTCAAACCCTCGCTGTTGTGTTTTTCCAGAGGGAAAAGTCACTTCTCCCGGGAAGCGCAGCCGCCCTGCCCCACCTCCCCGCTCTCTCCTTAGCGGGGTCCTGTCCATCGCAGTGCCTGGCCCCGCACCACGCCCCGTCTCCCGCACAGGCTCTGTAAAGCCCACTCGTGTTTAGCGACAGGAGCAACGCGTATCCCCCACCCCACCCCACCCCGCCTGGGGGTTGCGGGGGGAGCGGGGCGCCGGCGCGGCGGGGCCCGGCAGGGGGCGCTGAGCTGCGGGAGCCCCCGGCGGAGCGGCGCGGAGCGGTGCGGGGCTGCGGCATGGACGGGAGCGGGGCCGCCCCCCGCTACGGAGCGCTGGAGCCCACCCGCTGGCCGCCCGCCGGCGCGGGGCCAGGTGAGCGGGGCGGCCGCCGCCGCCGGATCCAAACTTTCCACCCCCGCTTCACCCCTCGTCAAGCCCCAGCACGGGTGGATGCGGGACTTCCCCGAGAGCTGGCGGGGGGAAAGCGGCGGCTTCATCCACCCAACGGAGCGGTACCGGTACCGCCGGAGCTTCCGCGGCGCGGCCGTCGGGAGTGGGGCGGGGAAGGTGGGGAGGAATGTAGGGGATGGGGGAGAGGAAGGATGGAGAGAAGGGACTGGATGGGAGGAGGGAGGGATGGAGGGAACTGTGGATGGAGGGACGGAGCCCACCATCTATCTGATGCTGCCCGGAGAGACCCAGAGCCGCTGTCGTGCCCTGCTGTGGGCATGGCTGAGGCTGGGATGCCCACCCTGTCCTTCGCTGCCTTTCCCCCTCCTCTCTGACCAGTTCCTACAGTACGAAACAGAGTTGGGGACACGGAGCAGGGGGATTGTCCGGGGGCCCCAGCCTTAGGGTGGAAGGAAGGGGCCCAATTCTGCGCTGTGGGCAACATCCTGGGGCAGGAAGGCTCCTGCAGCCCTTCTGCCATGGCCTCCCTCCAACCTCTCCCCTTCCCCATCCCTTTCTGGTCCCCCTTAGCCCCTTGCAGCTAGTGGTATAGGGACAGGCAGCTGGGAACGCAGAGAAGGAGGGATGGAGCAAACTCCAGCATCCTGCCTGGTCCTGCTGTGGGGGGGTGCTGCCTGTGAATCTGCTCAGCTCCCGAGTGAGCTGCCCAAAGTTTTATCCCTTCTTCTTTGTGCCTTCCAGCACATCAATATGTATCCTCCCCCTGCCATCCCTTACCTCCCCTGCCTGGGAAGAGGGTCTACATGCCTTTGGTGGGGTCTGAGCACTTCCAATGCCTAGATCCTCTGCTCCCAGTAGTCAAGTGCCATCAGGGTGGTCCAGAGAAGTGTCAACCACTTCTGGGCTCTCAGGGTGCTGGGTATGACCCAGGCATCTCCTTCGGGTGCCTGCGAGCAGGGTTGTGGTGGTTGTAATGTTTGCTGGTTCAATGCCTTTCTGTAAACTGCCAGTTCCTGGGGAGCCCTCAGACTGGGCAAGAACGTGGCAGTGGTCCATGTCTGGTTTTTGAATGCTGCTCTGCTGTTTGCTGCCATCCCAGGAAATCTCAGGCCAAGCCTGTGAAGTGCTGAGCACGCTGAGCCTGTTGCCCTGCTTGTGCTCCAGAGGTGACCAGGGCAGTGTGCACACAGCAGTGGGGCTGCACCCCTGGTGATGCCCCTGTGAGTCATCCCAGGGGACCTTGCCCATGGACTCTGGTCTTTTTTCTGGCTCTCTAACACGGCCCCAGTGGTGCCAGCTGTGGCAGGGGCTATGCAAACACAGCCAGAGAGATCCCCCCCAGCTACAACAGGCCAAGGCTGTGCATTTCTCCCTGGTTTAGAGATTTTGATGGGGTGGGTGCCCCCTGCCCGTGCTGCTTTCTCTGTGGTAGAGAAAAGCATACAGCTGAATTAAAGGCCTCTTGAGATGGAGCCAAGTAAAGAGCTCTGACCCCCTCCACAGGGACTGTCAATCAGTTGCCCAACTTTAATCATGAAGCAAATCACTTGAAACTCAACCCTGTGCTGGTTGCTGCTGTGACTCATCTCAGGCTTGCTGCTGGCTGTCTAAATATTTTCACCAAAGCCATATGGAGTGCAAGTCTCTGGCTATTATACTCCTCATTAACGATCCTTGCTTCCCCTGGGCTGTGTGTGATGATTAGAGCATCTCCAAGTTTAAATCAAAGCTTTCTCCCATTCCTTGGTTTCCTGGGTTGAAATGGTGCTGGTCAGGGGTTCTTTAGCTGGGGTGGCGTGGGGTCGAGTTCTGTGCCTCGTTCTGCTGTTGTATGTGCAGCTGTGGGAGCAAAGGGACCCCTGCAGCGTGGCCGCACGTGAGGGTCATCCCTCTCCATTCCCGAAGGGAGACTCTGGACTGTGAGCTTGATCACAGCTTTAATAAACATCCCTGCCTTAGGCCCTCGCTGGTGCCAGACACTTAGGCAGGGTGTAAGAAACCCATTTTCAACTTTGGCAAAACCATCTCCAGGGAAATCTTTTGCCCAGCTGCTTGCAGAATGTGATGGGTTTTAAACTCCAAATGTCTGTACCTGCCGTTTGTGACTGCTGTTTGGTGTCGCTGCCATTGCATGGCTTCATGGGTGAACTGTGCCCTTTGGTCTCACCTCATCTCAGGAAACCTGTGGTCTGGCCCATGCCTATAGCTGCTGGGGTTTGGGAACTCAGCATCATCTCGTATCTGCCTGGAGAAAGCATCTCCTGAGCTAGCAGGGAAGATTCGTGCACATCCCAGTTGGTTGTCACAGGCTGATCTCATTGCGTGGAATCACAGAGTACTTTTGACTGGGAGGGACCTCTGGAGATATTGAGTTCAACCCCTTGCTCAAAGCAGGCTTACCAGACCAGGTAGCTCACAGCCTTGTCCAGGAGGTATCCTGGACCAGAGATGGAGATCCCACAACCTCTCTGATCCCTGTTTCAGTGCCTGAACAACCCTTCAACCTACTCCTCAGCCTCTCCTTGTCCATGCTGTGTTCCAGCCCCAGTCTTCCCTCAGGTCTTCACATGATGACCTGTGGTCCTAGGCAGATGGAAGGAGTGTCCATCAGCAAGTTCATCTTCCCATCCTGTCAGCTACCTTTAGTTACCTGTGTGGAGTCATTGATTTCTGGTGAGGTTTAGTGGCTGGTTTTGGTGCAGAGCCATAGCTCTGTGTCTCCTTGGCCAGGTGCTCCCTCCCAGGGTTCATGGGCTTCATTTGCAGGAGCGTTCTCCTGGGACTGCCCTTCCTCTGCTTCTGCCCTGAATCCCAGGAAATCTCAGGCCAAGCCTGTGAAGGGCTGAGCATGTGCAGCCTGTTGCCCTGCTTGTGCTCCAGAGGTGACCAGGGCAGCGTGCACACAGCAGCGGGGCTGCACCCCTGGTGATGCCCCCATGAGTCATCCCAGGGGACCTCGCCCATGGACTCTGGTCTTTTTTTCTGGCTCTCTAACATGGCCCCAGTGGTGCCAGCTGTGGCAGGGGCTGTGCAAACACAGCCAGAGAGATCCCTCCAGCTGCAACAGGCCAAGACTGCTTGCAGCTCCAGGCATGTCATTGTCCTCTTGGAGCTTGGAGACTTACTGCTCCAGTGAGCATTCCTGAGGACGTGGCTTGCCTGAGGGATGCAGGGTGCTGTCACCCCGACTGCACCACCTGAAGGCACAGCCAAGGGTCGAGCTGGAGTCCTGCAGCTGTTGCTCTGACCTGTCTGCTGTCCTCATTTCACAGGATGCTCCTGACCTGCAGCAGGAGGCTGCTGGGGGAGGGTCCTACCGAAAGGTAGCCCTCCTGCCATGGACAGGGGAGAGCAACCCCTCCTCCCTTTGTGTACACAGGCGAGGATTCACCTTTCCCATCTGGAATGGCTTCTGCTAATGAGGTTCTGGGATGAGAAGGGAGAAGAGGTGATGCTGACATAGATTTCAAACCCTTACGCTCACCCACTGGGAAACAGCTGGCTGATAGCCTCAGCCAAATACTTCTGCCACCAGTGATCAAAGATTTTCTGGATTATTCACCCACCACCCAGGCCAGGAGTGACAGTCTCCCTCCCCCAGACCCACCCCAGTGCTCCCAGTGATTAGATTTGTCCTTGGCTCATGAAGGCTGCAGTGAGCTCACATTCTTGTTTACTGGTGTGTCTGTAAAATTATCAACCTTGTCATTTTAGCCTGGTCACAGAAGCGGCGCTTGGAGAGTGCAGCTGTTTGCTTGACAGGTCTAGAGATGCGCTGGAATACAGCCGAACCCCAGGGAGCGGCTGTACCGTCTGCCCCTCCGCGTGTGGTGTTACCTGCGTGCCTGCCCTCAAACTCAGGGAGACCCTGCCTGTCCCTGGAGCCTGGCCCCAGCTGCTCAGCGGCGCTGGGTCTGAGTGCAGCAAAATATCCCGGGGAAGAGGAGCTCTGGGGTGGCAAAGCAGCAGGATGCTTGGGACCAGGGACCTCAGCATCCAGCTCCCCTAGCAACTGCAGTGCGGTCCCCTAGCAACCGCATCCTGGTCCTGTAGCAACCACAGTCCGGTCCCCTAGCAACCCCCTTCAGCCCGTAGAAACAAGGCTAAGGCAGGATTTCTGTGCAAATTTGCAGCAGAGGCATTGAGCAAGAGCGGATGGAAGGCAGCACATCCAACCCCTGTATTTGTTGATCTGTCCTGAGCGGGCACTGGTTCCTGACAGCTCAGAATGGGGATCGATCGGGGATTCAGCAGACTGGCATTGGCTGAATGTGGCTTTTGTGGGTAGTGTAAGTGTGAGAGAATCTCCAAGTAGTCCTCATGAGCTTATAAACCAGAAACAGTGGAAAACTTCTCCAAACTAGTCATGCTAACTCAAACCACTCGTATTTCCACCTTCTCAACCAGCAGCCTCAGAAACATCCCTCACTCTGAGAATGGCTTCTCAAATGGTTTTCTGTGGTGGGTTGAGGACCAGTAAGTGCAGAATTTTTTTGCCTTGTGCCTTCATGCCTTCCTGACCTGTAACACTCAGCACTGGCCTGGGTCCCATTTGGGATCCCCAAGCCACACGGTCCCTTTCTGACATCTCCTGTTCCCAGACCGTGGCAGCCCAGAAGATCCTGCTCCTGGGTCTGATGCTCCTTGGCTGTGTTTTCCCTCTCCCTGCATGGGGAAGCTCCCAGGGCTGCAGGAAGGCAGTCTCAGAGGGCAGATGCGTCCTGTGGAGATTCAAAGGAAGCAGAATTTTTCCCCTGATGTTTGTGATTTTTTTATTTTTTTTTAAATGTTTTCTCGTACCCTGGCTTTGCTGTAGCTGCTGAGCTCCCCCTCCCCATCCTGGGCTGTGGCACATCACAGGAGAGGCAGACGAGCCTGTGTGTGATGAATGTGCTGCTGCAGGTAGCTGATAACGTGCTGGATGATGTGGCTCTGCGAGCCTGACTGGAATGGGGGGTGGGAGCTGGCCTGGGAGCACAACCTCCGCTATCCCCATAAAATGGGCTGGGAGCCACTGCGGGATGGGCAGGGTCGCAGGCACTGGTGAATCAGTGTGACAGCCTTGTGTAAACCAGGGGAGCATCAGAGGGACAGCTGTGTGTGAACCGGTGGAGGGGGGTGAGGCAAAGCTGGTGGCCAAAGCAATGGGTCAAGGTTGCTGGGTTCTTTTCCTCTCTGTCCCTGGACTTGCCACTGTGCTCTTCTAAAATATAAATTACAACCAATTTTTCCTGCATTTTGCTGTGAATCTCTTGCCCTGAGCAAATGGCATTCCCTTTCCCTGCCTCAGTTTCCCCAAGGGGGTTATAGAGGTGATGCTCAGCACTCCAGGGGATGAGGAAGCCAAACTGGCCTGTTGGGTACTGTGGGGGTGTTTTCCCCCGATGAGTTGGGAAGGATGGAGGGATCTTCAACCAGCCTGTGATGGAAAGAGACCAGCTATGGGAGCTTCACCCCCACAACTCCTTAGGAGGCACCTCTGTGTTGTATGGGCCCAGCATTTGGTCCTGACGCATACTGGGGGACAAGCTCATGTCTCTGGGTGGCTGGTCTTGTGTTGGAGAAGCATGAGACTGACTTGGTTCTGAAAAAAGAGAGATGTATTCTTGTCCTTCCCTCCAGCAGTTTTTAGCAAAGACCCCTGGAAATGGGTGTGCTGCAAAGCCAGCGTGAGCAGGCAGGATAATGCTTATTTCTAAGGCTGCAAGCTCAGATGAGGTGGTCTGCTGGCCTCCAAGGTCTTCTCTCACGCAGACACTTCATGCGTATTGTTTTGAGCTGTGCTCAGCAAGCTGAACAGGCTGTGATGTTAACGCAGCGACAAGCAGACCTGTTCCAGTGCCCCGCCTCGCATGAAGCATAAAGAAAGGCAAAACACGGTCGCCGGCAGCTCAATGCCCTTGTGTATGTTGGTGGCTTTCCATGTGCCTGTTGGGTTGTCTCTGCTTGCAGCACCCAGCAGGGCAGCCAGGAGCCTGGAAATGAGTGTAAAGCTTAGTGGTTATGCTGGTGTTTGCAGTGGGGGTCCCCGTGCCAGCCCAGTGGTCCCTGCCGTCCTCAGCCCGTGTTCAATATCTCCTGCTGACTAAGGTGGCTCCTGTTTCATTTGCAGAGGATGAGATTGTTTCCATGGCTGACTCAACCACCACCATCGATGACATTGAAGGCGAGCTCTTCAAAATCGAGAGGATCAGGGAGATCCTGGTGAGGAGGGAGTCAGAGCTGCGGTACATGTGAGTACCTGCCTCCTCCCACCCTGTCTCCCCTTCCCAGGGTCACCCTGCATTTTTCACCTGCCTGACCAAATGCAGATCTTCCCTGGGGATGAGCAGAGCTGAGGCCACTTTCCACAGCACGCAGATCTGTGGCTCTTGAACAGCCGTACGAGCACAGTTTACTCTCCCCGTGTTGCAGTATTACATCTCCTCCTTTCCCCCCCATGTCCCGTGGCTGCTGGGGGACATCAGGTGTCGTTGGGGCTGCACTGGCCTTGGGGCTGGACCAGCATCAGTGCCTGATGGCCATCTCCACACCACATCCTCTCCCAGCACAGCCTTTGCAGCCGGATGAGGGAGGAAGGATTTTTTTTCATTTCAACAATCAAAGCAGTTTTTGAGTAAAAATCTGCAAGCTTTTCACATTTCAGGCAATCAAACAGTCGCTGTGTTGCAGCAGTTCTAACCAGCACGTAGGGTGGTAAAGAACATTTTTCCTGGGTGTATGGGGAGATTTTATGATCTGGGAGGAAAAGGATTGGCTAGCATTCATGGTCTGTGTTGATTAAGCTTTTAAATACCACAAAATTGCTATAGGCAGCCTAGTCCTGAGATCCCATGCTGTCAGGTCAGCACAAAGCCTGAGATTTTTTTTACTGGTAACAGCAAAAATCATATTTACTGGGTTGCAGTATGATATGCTGCTTTTGAAATGTGTCTGAGTCCCCACTGGTCCTTGTGCTACAGGGATCACCGAGCCTGGAGATGGCTGCGTAAATCCGCTCTCTGGGGAAGCTGAGAGCTGGACTGTGATTTCAGGGCTCCCATTTGGAGTGATGACCTCTTGGAGGCACAGTTCCCCCTGAATGTATTGTTGAAAAGGATTTTTGGAAATCATAAAAAATGTAGTTCTTAAATGCTTTATATGGCCACTGGTACTGAAATCTCACAGGAGCTGTCAACACTCGCATCTCTCTTTCTTATCCTTTTGTGTTCTGCCTTGGCTTACGCTTGGAAAACAAAAAGAATTCACCTTCAGAAACCACATACTGGGGTGGGTATGGCTGCAAAGGTGACCACCTGGAAGTCTGGAAGCACCAGGATTGCATCTCTGAGTGGTTTGGAAGCGCTGTGGGGAATTGGAGCCTTGGCTCTGCGGGGCGCAGCAGCGAGGAGGAGTGCGGCTCTGTGAGGTGGGGAAAGCTGAGAGCATCCCTGAGCATTGCTGCTGGGGGAGAGGGATCCCAGATGTGGATGCTGCAGGATAGCGTTAAACAGGATGGGGACCTGGGATTTCAAAGGGCTTTTTTTCCCAATGAGGGGAAAAAATACAATATTCAAGATTGGAAACTGTGGGACTGGAGGAGCTGGACCTTCCCACTGATGTGCAGCCACGCTGAGGAGTGACCCCTCTGGTCAGCCTGAAGCGATCAGTGGCTTCTTCTTGTTGGAAATGTCAAACTAAAACCTTCCAACATTTCTGAGATCTGTGTTGTGGGCAAAAAGAAAGATCTGAATTCCCATGGGAGATCCAGCTCTGCACCTCGCTCGCTCAGTGCTCTGATCCAGGGCCAGGCAGGGGTAGCTCGGCCATGGCTGATGCTGCAAGAAGTTTTATCACCAGTGATAGAAGTAATCTCAGCTCCAGCAACAGCCTTCTGGGTGCTTGTCTTTGCAATCTCTCCCAAGTTTCATTGAAAGAAGAATTTTTATTATTGCCTATTTATTATTCTCATTATCAGCTTCCACAGAATTAAATTCCAATTTAATTTTAATAATTTTTCTGTTATCATTTGACTGTTTATTTTAATGAGTGTGTCACTAGCGATCAGCCTGTTGCCCGTGTGTCCTGTGCAGACCTCCCTGCTGATGCTCTTTGTACAAGCTCGGGGCTCAGCCACCACAGAACTATGAGCAGACATTAAAAGGACAAAAGGACTTCCCTGTTCTCCACGTGCAGCTCCCAGATGTTGGTCTTGGTGGACCTGCTCAGTGCAGTACGCAAACAAATGGAGACACTGTCAGATGGAGCAAAATTCTGGCAGAGCCAAGAAGTCGTCTTCTCTCCCACCTGGGATGTTCTTCTCGCAGGGTCTCTCTTTGTCAGCCTGTCTGTTTTCCCTTCCCTAATTAGTATTTCTGGTGTCCTCGGCTCAGCTGACAAAGCTGCATCTTCACATAGCTCCAGCAAATGTGACTCATCTCAGGAGGGGTGGACGGCATGACTCAGTGGGAAGGCCAGCAGGATTATTGAAGATGCAGATGGGGCTTTTAGGAACGCACCCTTCAAAGGGACCCAAGGGCACATCTGTTCAAGGTGGCACCAGCTCATGAGTCAATCATGCTGGCATTTGCATTGAGCTCATCCCGATCGCTGTCTTGCCGCTGTCCTGTAGTTTGAACCAGAGATGGTTCCACTGCCTTCGGCTTTGGCAGGCTCCTTTTCTGCTGTTGAAATGACCTAGTTTCTCAGTGGACACCTGCAAAGTTTGTACATTTCCCCCCCCCCCCCGCCCCCCCCCG
>WHYT01016203.1:93338-117240 GCA_009806455.1 Tetrax tetrax
TTTTTTTTTTTTTAATTCTGCAGAAAGTCAGTATAAAAATTTTCAGATCTTTCTATGTGGCAGCAGCTTCCATTTGGTTTTGCATTTTGCTGTTTGGGGATTATTTTTTTGGGGAGAAGGAGAAACACAACTGCTGTTGTATGGTGGATGTGTCAGGCTTTAGTAAGGCTTCATTGTCATCAGAGCAATGAAACTTTTTCTTTGCCAACCCACGTAGCGTCAACAAAAGCCCTAAGATGAAGTGTGCTGCTGTTTCCCGTGGGCAGACAGGTTAATCTGTGCTCCCCCCCATGGGCACTGAGCCCATTGCCTTCCAGTGTTGTTTTGGGTGTTGCTCTTGCACATTTTGTACCTTTTCTCTCCCAGTCTTTCCCTCATCGGTTTCATTTGTGTCTTTGTAGGATGGACGACATTCAGCTTTGCAAAGAAATCAGCCGGCTGAAAAAGGAGCTCCAAAAACTTCTAGCCCTTCCAGGTAAGGCTTTGTAAAGGTTCAGAGAGCTGCATTTTGCTGCTGCAATCAGCAGAAGGGTTTCCATGAAATACAGGAGGCTCCTGAATGGCTCCCAGGGATGCTCCCAGAGCATCCGGCATCCTGGGATGCTCCCAGAGACACTGCTGCTGCAGGCAGTGCAAGAGCATCAACAAACATGGCTCGTTGGGTTGGACCTGAGATCTTTCTTGGGAGCTTTGCTGCTTACTGTCAGGAAGACCCTGTCCAGGCCTGGGCTGAAAGGCAGAGGAAACAGAAAAGGAGAGAAAAAACATGAGTCCTTTGAGGTAGAGCACGGCCCTGGTGTAGGAGGAGGACAGGAGTTGAGTGAGGTGGCAATGAATGACGACACAGTGGGACCTGCCCCGTATACTGAGGAGGATCCCCAAATGAGTTGAGAGGACAAACAGGGGACATTGTCAGACCACGTGTAGCAGGAGGGGGAAGGTGCCTTCAAAGTGCTCGAGTCCGTGAAAACCAGTGAATTCTTGCTGTGGCCATGGCAGAAATGTATGTCAGTGATGGGGCAGATGGCAGCAGGGAAGGGTTCCTGGTTGCAGCCACGGTAGGATGGGTGCTAGGGGGACGTCATGCCAAAGGGGTTCAGTGATGTCCCTGATTTAGGTGAATTCATCATTCAGGATGTAGGAAAGATGCAAACAGTCTAGGGCAACATATATGAAAACTTCATCTGGGAGGAAATGCTACTTTTGTCCCCGCCTTACTGTGACCAGTGACCCTCCTTGACCCTGTCAAGCCAGGGTGGACTGTGCCACCATGTCCCTTCACAGCCCAGGAAAGGCCAAACCTCCTTTCTCTAAATGATCCCCCTCAGCCAAAGTATTCAAATGAAAACACACGCTGAAGAGCTCAGGGTTTCAATGAGAATGAGCAAGAAAGGCTTCCCCACAAGCTGTGTCCATCACCATTGATAAGGCTGTGCCTCCTCCTAGGAGGAGGGACTGCATGTGTGTTTTTGGAACTGGATGGGAAACATAGCCCTGCTTGTTTGTACCCATCCAAGCAGTGAGACCTGGACCCCCACAGGTATCTCTCTGAAGCTGCAATCACTGAGACCAGTGAATGTGTAGCAGGGGGTGAGGCTTGGATGAAGACAAGGGACCAGCTGTGCACAACTGTTTCCCAGAGCAGCAGCTCAGCTCATCAGTTCTGTACCGAATGTTATCTCAAAGCCAAGGGTGGCAAGAAACTTTGAGTCTTCCTAATGCCATACTGTTGCCATGCTGTATGTGCTTGTGAATCACCAGCATGCAGTTGGAGCTCAACTGCTGCTTAATATGCAGGTCTTGATCAGTTTAATACAACCTGGCTGCATCCAGAGGGAGCTTCAGACAGGGGAGGGAAGGATTCTGCCATAAAAATGGGAGCTGCTTGCAAAACATAGACCTGAATCTCATGTGGGCTTTTAATTCAAACACCTTCCAGTTCATAAAATAAGACTTGACCTAAATGATGACTCAGGAGCAGAGATAAACTTGACCTTTTCTGAAGCTTGAGAAATGTGGCTGGCTTTCCTTCATCTGCTTTGGTCTTTCATTTCAAGCCTTTTCAGTATTCCCAGATTCAGCTGAGAGCAGAAATGCTGCTTGCATCAGGGATGCTCTTTTTCTGCTCTTTATAACTTGGCTCAAATCAGACTGTGCTGGAAAAATCCTGCAAATCGCTGGTCCTGTGGGTTTGTCACAGCAGATCATTCATAAAAATGGGTGTTGAACTTTGGTTCTGATAAAGACTCAAACGCCTCAGTGCTTACTCAGAGCTCAGCCAGACCTGTGGCTTGAAATCTCACCAGACCAAGGTGCCTTTAATAGTTGAGACAGATATCGCGGCCGTGATGGACTCTGACATAAGCAAGTTGGAAAAAAAAGGTGCAGTGTTTCTACAGTGGGTATGTTAACTTGGACATGCTCTAAGATCAGTGCCTGTGGCCCAGACCTCGGTCCAGAGCAGATTTCTCTGCCAGGAAGCTCGAGCTCACCCCCTGCACAAGACCACAATTGTAGGAGAAACTTTTGTTTCCTGGGGATGTTTCTCACAATGTGATGATTATGAGAAGTTCCTCCTACTCAGATCCCTGCAGCAGCCCCTCCGATCGATATATAGCAGGCTTTAAACTACAGATCAATACATCGTTTAGGTAACTGCTGAGACCCAGCCTATGGGGTTTGCTCCACACTGTGCATTTCATTGCACTTTTATTTAGCTGAAGGAAGACTGGAGATTGATCCGTCTTGTGCTTGGATTGATTTTTGGAGCTGGCTGCTGAATTCAGAAGTGGTATTAAATAGCTGCAGCACAGACAGTCTTAGTTTCCACCTAAGGTGGCTCTCAATTTATATTTAACTCTCCTTAGCCCTATTTCTATTATTTTCACATATCCCACTTGCCATTATGTACCAATTCATGAGCCATGGCTTCATAGTGATGTGAGAGTTTTCCAGGTCTTCACTAACTCACTGCCCCAAGCTATGTGGCACAAGTGGGTCCCACTGTGCTCAAGATAGGTCAGTTGGGGGTTCAAGTGACAACTAAGGCTGGTGCATTCAAAATAGCCTGGCAGACACTTGTCATCCTTGTTGGGGTGGGAATGGGTTTTGAAAGGTCAGATGTAGAGGATGAGATCCCTGGACTGTGTTCAGCAAGAGAATACGGCTGCAAAAACCAGTGGTTTGTGTTGGTTTTCATGTCTCTGTATGTATGGGATAAATGGTGATGTGAGGTGTTCCCAAGGCATCTGAGATTGCTAGTAATTCCCCATGCACCTGAATCCCTGGCTGATTTCTTGCAGTGCTCAGCCCCATGAAAATTTGGAGGAGAAGCTAAAAATTCAGTTTGATGACACCAGACCTGGGGTGGTTTGGAATGAGGTTGTTGCTCACTTAGCAGCCTGTCTCTGGATCCAGGTGCTTATTTTGGTTTGGCCTTGGCACGGGCAGGGTGGCCCCTGATGGTGTGTTAAATGTGTTCCCTGTGCTGCAGAGAATGAGAAATCCAACGAGGAGAAGCAGAAGGAAGAGGAGCTGGTACAGCAGATACACAAGCTGGTGGAAACGCGGGATTTCCTGGTGGATGATGTGGAGTTCGAGAGGCTCAGGTAGCTGGGTGCAATTTATTCCTTGCTCTGAGGACAGTGCAGTCTGTCCTCTGATCTGTATAATGCCTTGCCAAATGGTCCTGGATGCCTTGCTGCTCCTTTCCCGAGTGCTAACCAATCTCTTTGGCACAGGGAAAGGGAAGAAGACAAGGAAATGGCAGAGTTCCTGCAAAGTAAGCTCTCCAAAAGCTACCTCCAGAAAGCAAGTAGGTGGTTAATGAGTTTTATTCCTTGTATTGCACTTCCATGGCGGTTTCTCACCTTTCCTAAGCACTCTGTCTCCAAGTTTTCGTTGCTGTGCATGGGGCTAGCTTACCTGGAGGCCATCTGCTCCTGGAAGAGAGTGTGGAGAAATGGCAAATGGGAGTGCTTGTGCTTGAAATAACATGGTGGAAACATCTCAAATTGGTGCAGATGTTGTGCTTCCATTTCCATCCTGGCATTTCCCTGCCAGTGCATCCTATGAAAATGGGGATGGGTAGGTGTCTTTCATGGCTGATGTACTTCCTCTGACCCTTTCCAACCAGCTCCTTACATTTCATCACGCCGTTAGCTAAGGTCACAAGCTGTGGTACCCATACAGTCCTCCTTTCTTCATGCCTTTGATGGCTGCCCTCTTCCCTGTGCCTCCATCATTGCTGGAGGAACACCTCCCCAGTGTGGTGGAAGGCATTTCCAGCCCAGGATCCCTGTGTCTGTAGCACACATGGCGATGTGTCTCCTGGATGCAGGAGCTCATGCCCAGCTGTGGGTCTGAAGAGGGTCAGCATCTTAGCCCTGAAAGGAGCTCTAAGAAGAAGCAATGGTCCTGTGCTCTGTGTCACCAGGCAGACACCGATTCCTCTTTCCATAGCTCCTGTCAAAGAGAAGAAAATGACTTCCAGAGGGCAGCAAACCTCCGCACCGTACATGACCAAAACGGGCCTCACCCTCCTCAAAGAGTGCTGTGGCTTCACCTGCTCCATCATGTAGGCCAGCTCCTCTGCACAGGACGTGACCATGGTAAGTGTACACATCCTGGGAAGCTGGGCTTCCCCGGCCTGCTGAAACAGCCAAGTGCCTGTGTGGGGTGGGTGAGCATCGATGTCTGTACCATGGCACAGGACTTCCCCACCGTATCCCAGGAAGAGGCTGAAGCAATCGGGCTGACAGAGGAAGGTGGCTGGAAGCTGCCTGTCTACTCCTATGCCCGTGCATGACACTGCTCCACAGCACATGCTGTCAAAATCGGTGTCTGTGGGGTGCAGTCAAGTCAAGCGAGGCCTAAACGGCTTCATGTGGGATGGAGCAAAGTCTGAACTGGTGATCGCTGGTGAGCTGAGCTCACTCATGCCAGAGTGTGGTGAGGACAGGTGAAGCAAGTCATAGCTGAGATGAAGTTAGGTCCATAAGGATGTGCTTTAATACAGTTGAAGTGAAATTTGGGCTTGAGCAGCACCAATCTAAGTCCAGACCTTATAGCTATCACCGGGCACTTGGCAAGGAGGTGAAACCACCCGTCCACTGAGCTCCCACTGTCCTCCGTGCCTGGTCTTCACCCAGTAGGTGATGAGCATGGCCAAAGTTGAGTGCTAGGTCCTGACTGACAGCACGGGTGACAAGCACTGTGTAAGAGGAAGATGATGGTAATGGAGGTCCAGTGGGTTGTAGTCTCTGTGGGAGGATACATCTCATCCTTAATGTTGCTGGAGACTTCAATTGTGGCAGATGGACAGACAGCCAAGAGTTAGGCTCATTGGCATTAGGCACTCTTAAAAGTAGGATTGGCTCTCTAGCCATTGGAGAAGGGAGGTGCCAAGGGGATCCCATGGTTGCAATCCACCGTTTCCTATCTCTTGCCTTTCCTCCCCAGGTCTCCAGCCAGAGTCCACAATGTGCTCTCCTCCGAGAGTTTCAACTTCCCGTCATTGTTCATGCTTCCCACTGCAGCACCACCACCGAAGAGACTTCCCAAGCAGGCTGGTGCAAGCTTGAATGATGGCATATCTCCATGGTGCCACATCAACGGTCGTCTCCTCCATGACATCGACACACACCGAATTCCACCTGAGCTCAGCTTGGAAGAGGTGCGTGCAGCAGCGGCAAGTGAGTCCATGACAAAGAGGACTGGTGCAGTCCTTCACCTGGACAGAGTAATAAAACAAGCACTGGGAGCTGGTGTTTGGAGACATTGTGCTCCACCATCCAAGACGTGCTGTGGCCTCAGACGATGTCTCATCCTTAGCCTTGTACCACCTTGTGAGTCTCTACGGGATGATTCCTAAGGACTCTTGGTGGGAAGTGTCTCTGGTCTGGGTTTTGTTGTGTTTGCATTGGTTTTATGGCAAGGTGCTCTATGGCTCTGGGTAGAGCTGGGCAAAGTAGAAAGGGCAGTCCCCAGAGTGGACAGAATGGAGGGCTAATTCTGGTGAAGTTATCACCTGAGCACAGAGCTGGTGTGTTGAACTATAGGCAGATGAGTTGCTTTCCCCATCTCACTTTTACTGGGCTCAGCTTTCAGCTCCAAGAAAGCGGAGGAAATTAGAGCAAAAGAGAAAAGGAGAGAAATTCAGAGGAACAGGGCAACATGCAGAGGGAAATGAAAACCAAACAGGAGTCTGGAAAAGTGGCAGGGGGACAGCAGGTGAGAGACACTCTCACTGCCAAGAGGGCATTCAGTCCAGCCCTCCAGTGCCCCAGCCTGCATGGCATCTGGTCATCTCTAGCAAACTAGACCCTGCTTTGGTTCATGTCACCTCTGAGATGACTTCAACGGTCTCAGTCTGAACCCTGTTTATATTTTGTGTGGCTTATTGCTAATGACCTACTGCATCCTGCAAACACCACCTGCTAGTTCCTGGTACTGTCCTTGCTTTGAGGAGGGTTCAGTGTGGGTTGGAGGGGGAACCCTGTCCAGTGGCTGCTTTGCTTGGCCACTTTGCAGTCACACACGTGGCACAATGCGGGTGTTTGCTTTGACCAAAGGCTCAAGATTTAGAAGACTCCCCTCACCATCCTTGCCTTCCCCAGGGTCTTCTTGGGAAGGGTGAGTAACTGAGCCAGTTTGGTTGGTTGAACCGAGAGAGAGCCAAAGGCAAGGAAGGGCCCTTGATCCACAACTCGTTCCCCAAATTCATCTCTACCCTACAAGGTGCCAAGACTCAGACTTCAGCTGCTGAGCAGACCTTGGGCAGGCAGGGAGGATGGCTGGGAGGAGATGAGCAAGGTCCTGGCCTGTTTTGTTCTGTGATTGCTGGTTGTGTTTGTGTGGCTGGTCATGGAGAAGGAGACAGGCTGCTGTCCTGGTCGTACGATGCTATTTGGCAAAGGTGCGCAGCACACGGGAGCGCCACCGTTTCATGTGCATTGATTTCAACCCAAATAAATGTCTGTTGGAAGCTTGGCTTGTAGATATGTTCCCCACCTGGGACTTTTGCAGAGAGATGTCTCAGGCTGTGTCACAGGGTGAGAGAGGTCTCAGGGTGGTTGAAGTGGAATGGAAACAAGATCCTGAAAAGTCAGGCTGGGTTTTGGAGCTCCCTGGTGTTGCAGGAGTACAGAGCAGCTCCTGCTGCTGCAGTGATATCAAACTCTCCCATTTCTGGCTCTTGGTCTAACATTTCACTTTTAGGCCAGGCTCAAAAATCACTGGAAAGGCAAGAGACTGCCTCCTTGGGTTAATATCCTGTAACGCTCAGAGCCCTGAACTGTTTTGATATATTTATTCACTGATACCCGCCTTCTGTCCTCACCAAGTTCAATGGTACCGTTTATAGAGGAGTTGTAGCATGTCAAATGTCTTCTACATGTGGCACTTGGCTTAATGGAGCACTGAAGGGGCTTTGGCTGCACCGTCTCTTCTCTTGGCCCCCCAACTCTCCTCCTCCTGTATCCCATCCCTCAGGAGGAGAAGTAGGACTGGCAGGCCTGCAAACAGGAGGGTCTTGGGGGTTTGGGAGCTGTCTGTCCTTGGGGTGGGTGATTAAGGAGGACAGGAGAAGCATCTCGTGGTGGACATGCTGGGAAAGACAAGGAGGTGGGAGATGGGCCAGGTAGGAGCGGAGAGGCATGGGAGAGATTGTGTTCTGCTGGGTCTCGTCAGTTGTGCAGGACCAGGGAAGCTCTCTGTCACTCACAGACGTGATGTGCTTTTATGCCAGTGACTGCTGAGAGGGACCAGGCAGCTCTGGCACCCACATCCCCTCTTGGATCGGGTGGCTGGAAACTGCATGCTCAAAACCCATCTCTAATTCAGCTTTAATGACTGTCATGCCTTTGCCATCTGGCACCTGATGGCACTTGGCGTGCCAAGTCCTGGATAAGTGCTAATCGTGGGGTTAACAAGCCAGCGACATCTTCTGAAGTCACTGCTGACGACAGCGATCGGTGCTAGCGCAGGGTTGTCCCCGTGAGAGTGGCAAGGTAGCAGGTCTCCAGAGGGGAGAGCATCCGAAGGGATCTGGAGCTTGACAGTGCCTTTCCGTACGGCTGTGCTCTGTGTCAGAGCATGTCCCTGTCACTTGGACTGCACGGTGAGGTACAACCCCCTCCAGTGGGAGTCCCACCATCGGTGCTGGGGCAGAGCTGCCCCACAGAGCAGGGAGCGCAGCAGCGAATAGCGGCGTTGGTAGCTCACATTGATGGAATAGACTGCTCCAGGTTAAACCAGTCCAGATTAAACCAGTAACAACATCTCAAGGTGCTGGGGATTTTCCATTAACAAAAGGCAAAACAAACTGCAGATTTAGCCAATACTTGAATTCTCTCTTTGTGCCAAGAGAAAGAAATCTTACAGCCTTACAGCCAAACCCAAAAAACACCATGCAAACAAATCCAAACCATGCAGTTCCTCAAGGAGAAGGCAAGCTATTAACATACAAAAAAATTGTTTATTATGCACAGCATCACAGAATGGAAACCCTGATACCTGGAGTCTACAACATCTGTAGGGCCTTCTGTCCTCCTCTTGCCCTTCCTACCCTGCTGAGCCTTTGCTGGCAGAGGAAGTCATGTTGGCATGTCCCTTATAGCTCTGTAGGTACATCTGCTCACATGTGTTCTGCATCTTCTTTCAATTCCCTCCAGACTTCTGTGAGGTCTTGGATAAATGGCTCAATCTAAGGTAGGGAAGAGAGATGGTGGAGCTCAGAGGAGGGATGGGAATAGGAGACAGGGGAGCTTGTTGGGCCTTTTGAGGGCAGATTTCACCAACCAAACTGAGTAGGATGATAAGACATTTGCCTTGCTGGATCTGCACCAGCAGAATGGGCTTTTGAGGTTGAGTCTGAGTTCAGGGCAGGGGTGAATGAAGCCAAACTTTGGCCACGGATTGATCTGCATCCCCTGTCCAGCCTGCCTGGCTCCCGCTCCTTCTGCCCCTGCAGGGACCCACACCCTGCTCTTCCTCCTCCAATGAGACTGATTTGCCTGCTGTCCTCTGCCCATTCCCCTTGCCCAAGTGAAAAGGAAGATGTCTGGTGGGCACCTTGATGTCTCTGGGCTTTTTCCCCTCCCTTTGGGCAGCTGAGGGTCATCACTGTGGCTCTTTCAGGGCAGGGAGAAGGGGTCTGGCTTGACTCTACCGTGTTCAGCTGCCCATGGCTGTCATCCACTGGCACGTTCAAGTTTGCTTTCAGCTGCATGCTCACGCACTGGAAGAGGTTGAGGATGGCCATCTTGATGGTCCCCAGCTGCAGAGTTTTCTCAGCAGCTTTGTTCTGGATGTCAGCCCAGTGAGTCTCCTGAGAGGAGAGAAGTCATTCAGCATGGGGACATGCCCCAGCAAAGATGCTGATTCAGCACTGGAGACCCTGGATTGGAGACCCTAACTTCTACACTCTTCTGTTTTGAAGAAGAACCTGTCATTGCCCAGGGCTGTGCTGGAGGTGGTTTAGCTTGGTGTGGTGGAAACAGATCCAGGAACAACCACAGCTGCTCTCTGCCTCAGGAACCTCCCCATCTCTCTGTCAGCTCCTGCAGTCCCCACTTTGGTGGGTCCCCCCCACAGACCCCATTTGGGCTCCCCACAGCAGGGACAGCTGATACCCTGGGAGCAGCGCATCCCACTGCCACCCTCCCAGACTGCTACTCTCCAGCTTTGCCTGATGGGACCCCACTCCTGAAGCCTGGAGTATTCAACAAGGGAATTTGGCAAGACTCCCTCAGAATGATGGAAAAGGAGCAGAGCTGAGGGCATTTCTGCACGCTGAGTACTGTCTGCACATTGCTGTGGCTCATTACAGCCCAGTTTACCACCAGTCCGGTCATTTTGTACTGGTAAGGAGGGAGGAGAAGGGATGAGTCCTGGTGGGCAGATGCTGTGCAAAGGATGAAAACAAATAATAAAAATCAGGAAAAACAACTTCATTCTGAGGCCTGATCCATGAACAGTGGAGACCACGAGACAATGGGGCTACAGTGAAGCCCTATTTCAGGAATGATGCTGCAAGGAATGGTGAATGGAAATGAGTATGACCAGGCTAGACAAACCCAAGGGACATATGTTAGAATATGCTTGGGTTTTGTGCCAAGACAGACCTCCCCAAAGCCTGGTTAGGTGATTTCTTGACTCTGAGTTCAAGCAAGAAGTGAAAGATCACAATGGCTTTGTGAAGGCCTTGTTTTAACCTCTGATGTAATTTGCTCTAGACCTCACCTGTCACTCTTCATTCTAGAACCCCTTGGAGGGATGAGATTAGGCAACTCCTCCAGTCAAAGAATGCTACTGGGTCTTGCCATAACCCCATGGCTTGGGGATGAGCCATCACCTGGTTCTGACACAACCAAGACTTGGAGATCTTCCCCTGCCCACCCAAGATTTCCTCACCCAGGGGAGGACGTCACTTTGAGCCTGGTCAAAACGTAGTTGGAGCTGCACCAGCTCATTTTGGTACTGCAGGATCTCAGCTTCTTTCTCTGCCGTGTACTGGTCCAGGAGCGCCATGGCTTGCTCAGTCATTTCCTTCTGGCTCTGTTGTGACTGCAGCAGGTCCTTGTGGATCCTCATCAGTGTCTTGCAGCGCCAAATGACGTCCTGGATCTCCTCAAACTGTAGCACAGGGCTCCTGGGGTTAGTAATCCCCCTGCCCTCCCCTCATCATGACTGCAAGTCTCATGCACCCTGCCATGACCAGGGACAACACCTCTCCCAACTGAAAGATCTTCCCTTCTTGATGGGACTATTGCCCCAGTTGGTCTATGAGCATCTCAACATCCACTGTGCAGGTCCCAGAGCTGTCACTGCCATAAGCAAGGGGAGATGAAACACCTCATCCCCAGGTGAGCAGTGCTTTGATAAAACACAAAGCACACTGCAACTGCCAGTGCTGAGTCACCTAGACATGGGAGGGGACAGCTGGGACTGCAGGACTATGAGCAATGCATGGAGTGATGCTCAGGCATCCTTGAGAGAGGGCACAGCTTTTTTTGACAAATGCCTGGGTTCTCATGCCTGGGCAGCTTTTCAGTTCTCCCAAACCATCAATGTGACATGAAATAGTGACACAAAGGGGTCCCCATTGCCCTCAGCCCTGTGCTTTTCCCCCTTCTAATGGTTTTTCTTTGGTTTTCTCAAGCCTTCGCCTTCCTTTCTGGTTCTCATCTCCTAACTCTGGTCCCCTCGGTTGCAGGGAACCTCTTTCCATCCCATCTGAGGTCTCTGAGTTTGACCAAGTGTTATGATTTCCCTGGACTTGCCTTATCTCCTCTAGGTTTAACACCCATGTAAGGTCCTCCTTGAGGCCGTGATCTGTCTTTCTCATGTCTAAACTCACCTGTGAGATCTTCACCACATCCTCCAGGTATTTATTGAAGATGGAGTACTTCTGCACCATGCTGTGGAGTTTCTGGTGCTTTTTTCTCAGGGTTTCCAGTTTCTTCTTAGCTCTCAAAAGCTCACTCTCCTTTTGCATCTTCCCCTCTCTCTCTTTGATGGCTTTGTTCAGAGCTTGGATTCGTATTTCATCATTTTCCTGGTGATGTTTTCCCCACCAACACACAAGAGAGAAAGGAAAGCAAGGGAAGATGGAGCTGGGTCACTCAGCACTAGGAGGAGAAACCTTCGCAGAGGAAAGACCAGTACTGGAGCACCCCTGGGAGCATTTCGCTCCCCAGCTAAAATGGCCATCCCTCTTGCATTGACCTTTCAGTCTTGGAGACAGGCACCTGGGACAGCACTCTGATTTTCAGACCTACCAGTATTTGTCCCTAAAGACACCTGGGTATCAACAGTGGGGACAGGCTGAGACCCTTCTTGGGGGATGCTTGGCGCCCTGAGGAGATCACACGGGTACAGGACAAGCTCTCTTCCACCCAAGTCCTTCCAGGACTTTCCACATCTGCGGTACAAAACTCTGTGCCCTATCAGTCCTGTTCCTCACACCTCCATGATCAAGGGAGGCTTGGACAGATTTGATGGCCCGAGACTGTCTCCCCGAGGAGGGAAGGAGGTGGTGCTGTGCCTCAGGGTCATGTCAGCTGAGCTGATCAGGGAGAGGTGTACCTTTAAAATTCTCCCAGATTTCTCCAAGGAGATTTTCTGCTGAGCATCCTTGGTGTGGAGGTCCCTCCACTGGCAGGTTAGGACTTTCATCTTCTCCTTGAAGGCCTGGCAGCACCAGAGCAAGAGTGACATAAATAAATAAAGCAAGTGTGGATAAAACTAATAGAGAGGGGGGATGTAAGAGCAAGCAGGGTTAAAAAGAAGACTATGGAAAATGTGAGCCCTTTCCAGAAGGAAATGAGACAGTTATCTAGGACATGGAGAAGGCTGAGGTACTCAATGACTTTTTCATCTCAGTCTTCGCTGGTGAGAGCTTAGCCACATGTAATCCCACATTGGGATTAGATGACCTTTAAAGGTCCCATCCAACTCAACATATTCTATGATCTTTAAGGTCCCTTCCAACCCAAACCATCATATGATCCCTTCCAAATCAAACTATTCCACGGTTCTGTGATTCTCTGACGTGGCTACCCGCACCTGGAGCCAGTCACCTTCCCACTGATGCCCTCCAAAAAACCACAAGCCTTCCCAATCATGTCCCAGCACCCTCCCATTTTTCTTACCTCTTCCTTCACCTCCAGAGCCTTATGCGTCCGTTGGGCTTGTTTCTTCTTTTCCTGGAGGCGAATAAGTGGAGACACGAAGTCCTCCTCTGTCAGTCCAAGTTTCCTGTCACAGAAGTTTTCCTCGAGTTTACACACTGGGGTCAGTACCTTGGCAGGGTGTCAGATTGCTCTGCCCCGTCACCCCACCCAGGACTGTGTCCCTGATGGGGTGACAGGACAGAGCAAGCCAACACCATCTCAGATCCCATCTGGCAGCATGGCATCCCCACCCCTCCCCAGAGGGATCCCACCGACAGAGCAAAGGAGTGTTACAGGGAGGAACAAGGCTGGAGAAGGGAGGTATGAGAGGAGACTGAAGTGGTGGAAATAGGAGATGGGAGTTTGTCATGGTGGAGGAAGGGAGGAGACAGGAGGAGGGAGGGGATGAAGGTGGGTGGAGGAGCACCCTCACCTGAGCAAGAACAGGAGGTTCTCCGTGTAGTATGTGTGGAAATAGGCGAACAGCTCCTCATCATCCTTAGATGCCATTGCTCTAGCCAGTAGCAGGGTTCAGAGAGCCCAGGTCCTCCCAGCACTGCTTCTCTCCCAGTTCAGCCCACAAGCTGCCCTGCAAGCCTGAGGGCTTGGCAGTACATGGGCGAGGCAGCCGGGCAGGAGATGCGTCCCTGGGTGCCTCTTGCCTGTTTACCCAGGACCTCCGTTGCCCCCGTCCTGCCTGTGGCAACCAGCTGTTGGTGGCCAGTTGGTATGGAATGGTTGCCAGGGGCAGTCAGACAATGCTTGGGTGGTTACTTGGAACTGAAGCGAGGTGATCCCCCCGTGACTGACCACTGTGTCCAGGACCAGGACTCTTCAGCAGTAAAAGCAAGCTGAAAAAATGCAGATTTCTTTCCTTTCCTCTCCCTTTCTCTGGTTCTTCATCTGCTGAAAACCAGCCCATGTGTCCTGTGACCTCTGCTGCCTTGGGCAGGTGCTTCAGCCCCCCAACATCCATCTCAGAGCTCAGGGCAGGAGCTTGCCCCTTCTCTCCCAAAACACCAGATGGAAAACCAGTTAAACTGAGCGCCACCAAACAGCCACTGTCCTGCAGACACAGGGACAACCTAGGCTAGGAAAGGTGATCTCAGCCCTCATGGTTGGGAGAAAATGAGGAGACAAAGCAGCGCTTGGAGGAGCAAGGTTTGGGATGGAGCAAGAGGAAATGCTGGGATGGCTGGAGAGGGAAAGACGTGGGTGACCAAGTGGGTCTGAAAATACAGCTTGTGTGTATTTCCCCTGCAGGTGGGCAGGCTGCTGGCTGGCCTGACACAAAAGCACCTCAGTTTTAAATACCCAGTGCTACACGAGTAGCGGCCATGCAGCACTGTGGTTCTCTGGGCATCTCTATCACCTCCCTCCGCTGTCTTAGAGCATCCTCATCCCCACGGGATGGGCAAACCCAGCCCACGAGTCACCCAGAACCAGATGCTCTCCTGGCCATTCCCTGCTACGAAACCAACAGACCCTGTCCATGGACCCTCTTCCTGGGGTGCTGGGCCCTCCTGGGCTCATGTTCAGTGGATGGGAAGCCCTGAGCTGGAAATTGGTGCTCTCCCTGCCTGGAGAGAGGCTGAGAAGGATGAGATCAGACCCTGAGTTTCACAGCTGTGGGGAAAGTGCCTGCAGACAGTTGTTTTTTGGGTTTTTTTAATGTTCCTAATCACCATTTGCTCCTTTTATCCTCACGCCGAGGTTTTTTCTTCAACAAACGCTTTCCTCCTCAATACACTATGTGTTAAAAGAGTTTCTTCCTATTATGCTCTCCATAGCAACTGCATCAACTTGCCATGAATAAATTACCTCTGGCTTGACATCCCTTATTAGAATATAGAAAATGCCATTTCTGAGTCACAGCTACCCAGGAGAAACCTCTTCTGTTCATCCTTTAGGTGCATCCCCCACCTTTTTACTCTTTGAGGGAAACGGCATTATTTATTTATTTATTTATTTATTCTTTTAAATCTCCTCTGCTCTTGAAGCCCCTGGAGTTGAAAGCCGATGAAAGCTGACAGAGACTTTCCCTTCTGGCCTTCAGAAGCTCACAGCGCAGTACAAAATGCCCTTGGTGATAGCTGATTCCTCTAAATCACACTGGGCTCTGTAGTGGCATGATTTTGAATGGCCAAATCTCTTCCCAGCATCTTTCCTCAGTTCTTAGGTCCCCAAGGGACAGGCTTAAGGGAGGAGATGAGCTTCTGTCTAGGGAGAGCATGATGCTGTATCTTGGTGGGGACAGACAGCATGGAGATGTTCAAACACGGTATCTTCATTGCCCAGGGATTTTTTGAGATGTGGAGCCATTCCCATGTGGAATTGGGACAGTCCAGAGCTGAGGGAAGGTCCCTGTCCCACTCCAGGAGTCTGTCCAGGCTGAGATATCTCCTAATTTGCAAAAAGCACTTGAATTTTCTCTGGGACAGTGTGGCTATGGCCCAGGAGAGGGAGCACTTATTAAACAAGTGTGCAGTCCCAGATGCAGTCCCGGTCCTGCCCCATTTCTTTGCCCTGGGTTAACTCCAGGCAGCCTTTCTGGTGGTGGGCAAGGGTCTGGCCTTTCCGCACAGCACACCCTTCCTTTACCCTCTTCCCATCCCGGTCTGCCCTGCTGTGTGAGTGCAGTCCATGCTGATGGCAAAGCAGGATAGATGTGCTGATCCGTATGGGGGAAGGGGTGGAGGAGCCTGAGTCACTGCTCCTGCCTCTTCCCCCAGGCCCCCGTGCTCCCCTGCTACCTTCTCTCTGAGTCATCTGGCACAGCAGGATTTCGGCTTAACCCCCAGAAAGCCTAGACTGTCACAGATGCCCGTCTCCTCTAAGAACCTCAACGCCTCTTGAGCAGGCTGGGCTCTGCTCTGCGGAGCAGATGTTTTCCCTCTCGTGGGGCTCCGTGACGTGGATTTGTCCCAACACCTGCACCCCAATCCAACAGGCACCTCAGGGTGCACCTCCCATGTTGCGTCTTGGGGGAGCAGGAGGCTCAGGCTCGGGGGCTGATGCTGAAGCACCATGCCTGGTGCTTCAGCTGCTTGTTCCCAGGGGTGTTTAGAAGAAGGATGCCTGCGCATGGCAGGGAAGCGAGGAGATGGTGAGTACGTACTGCCAGCTCACAGTGCAAGAGAACAGCAGCTTTGGTATTTGTGTGGATAAGAGAAAAAGGATTTCTGATGGAAGAAGATCAATTCAACACAGGTATCCATGGATGTTTCCATTTCAAGACCTCATTTGTTGAGCAAGCCTTTGTAGCAAGTAAAAGAGATCAAAAAGGACAGTTTGCTCTTTCACGCAGAGTGGTCCATGAATCAAAAAATAAGGGTGATGCAGCAGAAATGAAAAGGAAACTATGATTCAGGGTCCAGACATCCCCATAGCGGCAGCAATCACTGGACTGTGTTAGAATGGGCTCATTCATTTGCTGTGCAATGGGGAGGATGCAATAGCTGGAGGAGGAGGGGTGGGTCTGCTTCCAGCCTTTGGATGTCGCCTATTCTTCAGCTTTGAGAGCTGGTCCCCAGGCCCACACATCTGGACACAAAGACAAAGCAGCAGCAGACATTTATTTTTTTTTTTTTTCTCAGGAATAGGTTGCTGCTCCTTGTTTAGAGCCTAAACTGCTCAAAAAATACATTACCACCAGACAATAGGGAAGGCTCACAGCCTTCCCAAGGGTTTCAGGGCAGCCAGCCTTGTGGCAACATCAGAAGGGCACTGGAGGCGTGGGTGAAAAGAAAGTGCCTCCTTTTTCATCTTAGATTTTTTTTTTTTTTTTTTTTGCTGGAGTGAGGCAAGTCCTGGAACGTGGCACCAGCCTGAAGCTGTTCTCACACTGCCCAGCCTGGGGCCAGGGATGGTGACCTGATCCCCAAGGTGCGTCCGGGCAGAGTCGCAGCTGCAGCGAGACCTGCCATGAATAAATCCCCCCAGCTCCTGCACTCAGCTGGTTTCCAGTGCACCAGAGGTTGTTTTGGAGATAATGAGCTTCCTGCACTCACATCAGTTGAAGCTGCCTCATCTGCCACGGCTGCTGGAAAGGTCTTGCCCTCTCTTTCTTCCCCATCAAAAGTTTGATTTCAGCTCCGCGGGAGCTCAAATACACAGCAGGATAATTGCAAAGCTGGAGAAGAAACAGGATCCTGGGGTGATCGGTGCCCAGGGACCACCACAGAGGGATGCTTGGATGTCCCTGCTGTCACCAAAGCTCCTGAAGAGAACCTGACCTGAGAAACGTGAAGTCCCTGTGGGGAGGCTCAAATCGACGAGGCCAAAGAGCATGGATGAAGGGCAAAGCTGCCCTTCCTCACACCAGGCAGCAGCGGCCATCCCAGTCTGCAGCCAGGATCAGAGATGGGAGCTGCTGACGGACTGGGATCACCTCTGGGAAGGGGATGCTTAGGTGTTTTTTTTTACCCTCTGGAGACCAAGTTTTTCCCTACAAAGCCCTACAACAGAGCAGAAGCCTTCTCAAGCGCTTTCCCACTGCTCCATAGTGGTGCACCAGATCCTTCGTCACCCCTAGACACCAACACCTCCTGCTGACATCAGTGCCAAGTGAACAACAGGAAGATTTCAGTGTTAGACCTGCCCAGGTCTAGATTTGCCCCTCCAAATCAGGAGGGAAAATGCAGTTCAGAAATCCAGGAAAGAGCCTCAACAACCTCCCTTGAACCACTCCTGCAGCCTGACAGTCACCCAGGGCGGGGGCTGGATCCTGATGAACGTGTTAAGCTGCCATAATCCGTCCGTGCCTCCTGGAGACGCAGCCCGGGCCCTCGTCCCCAGCTGCTCATTCCCAGCCCTTCACCCCCCCCCCCGCATTGGCACAAGTGTCTGGGTAGCCCTGCCCGGCATCAGGTCGGGGAAGAAACCGCCTGAAAAACATTGAGGCCAACAGAAAAGACACAGGGCAGCCCAAAATGTTGGTACACCTGTTAGCATCGCTTCTTCCTTTCCAGCAGGCCACCAGTGCTGTGAAGAGGATGTGAGGCTTATTTGGTGTGAATTGATGGTATTAGTGTTATAAACCATTTAATAATTCACCCTGATTTGGTCTGATATCACTCTGGTGATGGGTTGACAATCTTTCCCCTTTTTCTGGGTGGGTTTGTTCCTCTTTGCCTCACCTTCCCGTTCTCTCCAGCATCCCCATAAGCTCCCCCAGGCTGCCCACCCCGAACACATCCCGTGCATCTCTGCACTCCTTTATCCCACCTCTCCTCCTCTGGCCTGTTTCCTCTCCTCCCCTTTCATTAACTGTCAGCTCACATCTGGATTTTTATGAAGATTAACGCTAAAAAAAGAAACCATCAAACTCCTTTGCATTCCCTGCATCCTCCTCTGTTTGTTCTTCTTTCCTGCTAAGCAGCGCGCTGAAGCTCTTCCTCATCTTCCTCACCTTCCTCCCTGCAGATGCTCTTCCCTTTGCCTGCGCTGCCCCTGCACACAGCAGCCTCTGCTTTCATCAACAACCTGCTTCCTCATGTTATCCCTCCAGGTTCAGTCATGCTCATGTGCTCTTCTTTTTAAAGCTCCGGTGTTCGAGGGCTCGTGCAGCCCACCCGCTCCTCTCCTGGTATGCCCAGTGTTTCTCTGTGTGGTGGACATTTCCCATGGAGCGAAGATAAAGCCCTCCTCAGGAGCTGCCAGCTTTCCTGCCCTCCTCACCCTCACAGATCCCCTGCCAGGAAGGTCCCTGTGGGCTCATCCCTGCTTTCTTCATGTATGTCCATATCCCATCTTTTTTATCCTTGTGTTCTGAATCCTCATCTTTCACCTGCACTTCTCCTGAAATCTGCATTTGTACCCTTTCGCTGGTCAACCCTTACCTGAAGCTGGAAATGAGTGAAGAGTTCTGATTTAAATGTGGCATCTCTTCATTTTCCAGCAAACCAAGCCCCTCATCCACACACTCTCGCTCTCTGCGGAGCGCAGCATGTCTGCTACAAAGGACGTGGGAAACCCGTGCGCCTCCAGCTCCTTGCCACACATCCAGAAAAATGAGGAGGTGATGCCATCCCCAGGCTCTGGGAAAAATAGCAGAGGGTTTGAACAGCGAGAAGGAGCTGGGCAGCGGGAGTGCGCACCCAGGGATGGATGGTGGGCACCTGGGGATGAGGAACCAGCGCTGGTTTCCATCGCTGTCTTCTCCCTCCTACAGCCCCGGGTCTCAGCATCCTCCAGTGCCCTCAGGAAGCAGTGTTGGTCTGCAGGGACACACAGCTCCTCTTCACTGGCCGCTCCAGGCTTCTACCCTCTCAGCAGAAACTAGTGTGTCACTGGGGGTCCCCAAAACCCTCCAGAGGTTTGTAAGACTGTGTAGAGTCTCTGAGGACAGGTCTTGAGTCCAAGCTGTCAAGCTGCAGCCTAAGCCATGACCTCAGGGCTTTGTCCTGCCCTGAAGATGGAGAGAGAAGGTGGGCTGATGCACTGTGGTCTGTGGAGACCAGGGGACACACGGCTGCCGAGTCTGAGCCAGAGGATGGGTTTTGCACACAGATTTGGGGTCTTGGGGCCCATCAGGGAAGAATGTGTCCCAGATAGACAATTTGAATGTCTTCTACTGGAGTGAACAAGGCTCTGAGCCTGGTGGATGGAGCTCAGCTGAGGGGGTCACTGGGGACAGGGTCTCCACCTTCCTTCAGTGGAGCTGAGGAAACTGTGGGCAGAGCAGGACGCTGCTTTGGTGTAGGGCTGCAGGTCCCCCATACCCTCCTGTCCCGTTCCTTCTCTTCCTCCACTTCTAAAGTCCCCAGACCTTGTAGTCCCTGCCCAGGGACCCTGGCAGTGAGGTGGCGAGGCTGCACCTGGGATTTGGGAAGTTCCCTGGGACTCGGGTTGGCTGAGGCCAAAACCCTCTAGATGGGGCTGTTCTCCAGAGGTGCTGGGGGTCTCTTCCCTCTCCTGGGGAGTAGGCATCCTTTATCTTGGTGCCCTTTATCTTGAGGTCCTGAACCTGTACTGGCAGGTGATTTCTGCAGTTATTGGCAGGTACAACCAATAACTCCCACCACAATATCCCTTCATCAGCTGTTAAAGACCCCACTGGAGCATTTAAAGGGAGAAGGACCTCCAGGGTGAATGTGGTGTGGGGTTTTCCTCCTGTTTAAAGACACATGGCCCAGTCTTTTTCGCAGAGCAGGTGTACAGCTGGAAGTCTATTAAGGCAGTTTTACGGGAGCTCGCACTGGGCACTCAGATTAATTAGCTGGCAGTATTGCTAACGATCTCTGCTGCAATGAGTTGTGCTAAGAAATGCACAGCTCCGAGGGCTTCAGGGAACTGGATCTGATGGCAGGGCATGGTCCCTCTTAGGACAGGCTGTCTCCCATTTCACAGAGAGCTGCTCCCTCCACCTGGAGAGCTGCAGACCTACCTGCCTCTCCCAGGCACTGTCAGGACTCTGATTTGTCTCTTCTCCATCTCACCCATCTCTTGAGATCCTGCAGCAAGTGGCTCCAGTCCTCAGATAGTCTGGGAGGACCTTCCCGCTCGCTGGCCCCATGGTGCCACCACCAAGACGAGGGATTTCCAGGATGGTTCAAACTGGACTGAGACTTGACTGAGGGCAGACTAGAAGTGGGGAGGGACTGTTGTGTCTTGGTTTTCCTTTTCCCATGCCTGTGCTGGACTGGGGCTCGTGACACTGGGATGTCACCCTGGAGAGCCTGCAGGCCACAAAGAGCAGTGCCTCTTCAAAAAAGGGACAGTGTCACTGAACAGCTGGCAGCCACCAAGCCCTTCACACATCTCATTTGCTTCCCATTTCCAGCTCAGGTGTCCGTGGCTGTCCAAGGACACCATCAAATCCTGGGGTAAAAACTTGGCTGGCCTAGATTTAACAGCATTGCTGGTCTGAGGTTGGCATGCTGCTCCTTTCTTGCCCCTGAATTCGCACTTGCCCTCTGGATAGCAGAGCACCACTTCCCCCCAGGGGTCACCTTCTCATCATGAAGATAATTGGAAAAAAAGATAATTTTGATTTGGGCCAACAGTTTTGTGCTTTTTGCCTTGGGAAAGGAAGGATGAAGAGAAGCTGAGAAAGCCGCAGAAGCAATGTTGCATGTCTGATGCTGGCTGTTGTACAGGCCCCCTTACTCTCCCTCCCCATGGCCCCCAAGGCCTGGGGCATCCAAAATGAGCAGTCTCCAGGCTCCCAGAGAGTGAGTGAGGGTGCCTGAGCCTGAATCCTGGGGACAGGAGGGCTGGGAAGGAGGGATGCTCAGGAAGAGTGTCTGTCCCTATGGAGCATCCCCCTGGCAGAGAGAAAAACTGCAGCAAGTTTTGGTGACTGCCCTGGTGACTGGCAAACACCCTGCCCATCATCTTGGGATGCTGGATGACTTTCTTGAGCTTGTCTGGGCTCTCTGGCCAGACATACTCTTCTCAGCTCCATCAGGGATCGGGGTCCTATAGGGCTAGAGCTGCGAGGATGCAAGGCCTTCGCTGGCAACTGCCTCTGCATTTCTGAGTGCTACACACATAAATAAACCAGGGGCCACGGTCAAAGCCGCCGGTCAGGGGCTCCTCACGTCTCCTCAGCTCCTTCCCTCCTCAGCAGCTCTCCACTGGGAGGATGGACGTGTCTGTGAGATGCAAGCGCTTGAAATCCTGCCCAAAACCAAAACGTTTCCCATGTCAAGGAGGCAAAAGAGGTGAAATGGCCAGTGCTGTCCTGGGACCAGCCAGCTCTGAGACAGTCAGAAGAGACAGAAGAGCCAGTCCTGAGACAGACAGAAAAGGTGAGGCTGGGGGACAAATGCAGCCTGGATGGTGTGGTAGAGACCACCTGGATGCAGGTGAACTGGGGGAGGTTGGGAGGGGGAACCAGTACCCGATCCATGTCCAGTGTCCCATTTTCCCCCAGGCACATCATCTCCATCACAGCTGCTTGGTGCAGGGGCTGCTCTGGTCTGAGCTGGCCTGGGGACAGCGGAGTTCGGGACATCTGTGACTCCCACCCCCTGAAAAGTAAGGGGTGATGTGGTAACCTGACCGCTGCCTGTACTGGGGAGGGCAAATAGGTCAGATTGCACCAGGGGTAGGTGAGGGTGGCAATGAGGGATGGATGTGCTTCAGCCCTCCTGGGGCTGCTGCCACTACCATGGAGAAGGGGGTGCTGTCCCCGGGTGGACAGCAGGCAGGGATGTGTCTGCAACCCCCCCAAAGTCTTGCTATGGTCTCTCTGGGGTGGCTGCAAGGTGTGTGGGGGTATATATGGCCCTGGGCCACTTTCTGCAGGTGCTTTTCTGTGGGACCAGCTGCCCACTGTGCCACCCTCCAGGCACTCACAGAGGTGTCTGCGCTGCTCAGGGAAGCAAGGAGGTACCATCCTCCGGCTTCCACAG
The DNA here is from genome assembly GCA_009806455.1 of Tetrax tetrax. NCBI lineage: Eukaryota > Metazoa > Chordata > Aves > Otidiformes > Otididae > Tetrax > Tetrax tetrax. The sequence continues at coordinate 115,372 of WHYT01016203.1, forward strand.
AGTTCAGCATGTCCCCTGAATCACAGCAAGGAAATTCAAACTATGCACGGGGCACAAGAGTTCAGAACAAGCCCAAGTCCCCAGCCGGCCATAAAAGTCTGGCCGAGATGAGGCAATGCAAAAACTAAACATTCTGGCCAGCGATGGATCCTCAGGAGCACAGCAGCTCTTGGAGACGGTGTCAGCTCACTTCTGCTTCCCCAGTGAGCTGCAGTCTGGGGGCATCCCATGATGGGGCTCTATGAGGTCCTGCATGGGAATTTCATCTCCTGGAGTGGTGCAGGCAGCTGATGCCCTTCTGCACCCCGCAGCATCTGCTGGTCAAGGCTAGATAAAACCAAGGGACAAGCAGGAGCCTGACTGTCATCTGCAGAGCTCTGGAAGAGCTGGATGCTGAGATGCAGCCAGCATTTTCCCCTCCAGCCTTTACCAAGACCAGGACATATTGGGAGCCCTGGTCTGATACTGCCTGTATGTCCCTTTGGCTTTCAACCCACAGCATTGCTGGAGGGGCTACAGAGGATATATTCCCAGGATATGATGATAGAGGCTGCCCAGGGAAAGTGTCCAGGAAAGCACAAGCAGGGGCCCTGATGCCAAGTTGGACCCTTCCACAGGGCTGGTGATCCTGATCTTTGTGGGAACTCCCTGCCGCCCACCAATTCCCCATCTTATTTACGTACAGCTGCTGCTAACAAATGGGCTTCCCAGGATGGAAACCTTTGGCAGCTTTTCAGAGTGGAAAAGCATGTGAAAACCTGCTGCAGTGGGCTGCCTGCGAGGCAAACGCCCGTTTCTCCAAGGCTCATTCGCTCCCTGGCCCATCACCCAGGATCACCCGTGGCAGGAGAGAAGAGCTCTGCCCTGGTTGCAGGAGCCCTGGGCTGGATGGTCTCTAACTGACCCAAACTCCCTGTGGAGCAAAGCTGTTCCCAGGGCTCCTGCTTGGTCACAGGAACTGGAATCTGGGGCGTGTTTGAAGCCAGAGCTGAACCTGAACATCAGGATGGCCCATGGTGGAGCAGGGGACGTAGCTCTGTGTGTCCGTGGCTCATCTGTGCGTTGAGTCCCCTCCGCTCTCCTGTTTGTGGCTGTGTCAATTCTGTGGAATGAAGGCTCTCATAAGGAGAAAGAGGTGGTGCAAAGAGCTTGGCAGACCCCTGTTCCCAAGGTGAGGAGCAGGGATAGGCACCAGGGCTCAGCAACCCAGCACGAGATCCCCCAAGACCCTTGAATCCTTCAAGCAAACCTGCAAAGCCAGCCAAGAAAGGACTTGCCTGGAAACGAGGAGCAAGGGCCTGTTGTGACAGGACGAGGTTTTAAAATAGAAGGAGGTAGATTTAGACTATATATAAGGAGGAAATGTTTCATGTTGAGGGTGGTGGAGCACTGTCCCAGGTTGCCCAGAGAGGTGGTGGATGCCCCATCCCTGGAAACATTCCAGGCCAGGTTGGCCGGGGCTCTGAGCAACCTGATCTGGTTGGAGATGTCCCTGCTCCTGGCAGGGGGGTTGGACTGGGTGGGCTTTAACGGTCCCTTCCCACCCAAACCATTCTGTGATTCTAGGATTCTTTGAGTGTGGTTCATGCCTCATCCTGCCTTTAAATGCAGAACCAAGACCTGCCCGGTGCTGCTGCCCGTGGTTTCCCGGCAGCCGGATCGTGTGCCGGGCTGCCTGCGGGTGGCACGGCCGGGCTCACAGGTCACTTGGCATGCAGCTCTGCAGAGCAACCCTTGGCCACCCCGGGAGGCTGTGCACATACCAGGGTGGGACCTCGCATGCACAGAAGCTGCAGGAAAGGGAGCCAACCCTTCCCTAAGCACGCGGGCTGCCAGGGTCCATCCAGGAGGTCAGAAGCAGAAGGAGCC
>WHYT01016203.1:128421-138930 GCA_009806455.1 Tetrax tetrax
GGAGAGAAGAGCTCTGCCCTGGTTGCAGGAGCCCTGGGCTGGATGGTCTCTAACTGACCCAAACTCCCTGTGGAGCAAAGCTGTTCCCAGGGCTCCTGCTTGGTCACAGGAACTGGAATCTGGGGCATGTTTGAAGCCAGAGCTGAACCTGAACATCAGGATGGCCCATGGTGGAGCAGGGGACGTAGCTCTGTGTGTCCGTGGCTCATCTGTGCGTTGAGTCCCCTCCGCTCTCCTGTTTGTGGCTGTGTCCCTTCTGTGGGATGAAGGCTCTCATAAGGAGCAAGAGGTGGTGCAAAGAGCTTGGCAGACCCCTGTTCCCAAGGTGAGGAGCAGGGATAGGCACCAGGGCTCAGCAACCCAGCACGAGATCCCCCAAGACCCTTGAATCCTTCAAGCAAACCTGCAAAGCCAGCCAAGAAAGGACTTGCCTGCGAATGAGGAGCAAGGGCCTGTTTTGACAGGACGAGGTTTTAAAATAGAAGGAGGTAGATCTAGACTATATATAAGGGGGAAATGTTTTACGCTGAGGGTGGTGTCACACTGTCCCAGGTTGCCCAGAGAGGCGGTGGATGCCCCATCCCTGGAAACATTCCAGGCCAGGTTGGCCGGGGCTCTGAGCAACCTGATCTGGTTGGAGATGTCCCTGCTCCTGGCAGGGGGGTTGGACTGGATGGGCTTTAACGGTCCCTTCCCACCCAAACCCTTCTGTGATTCTAGGATTCTTTGAGTGTGGTTCATGCCTCATCCTGCCTTTAAATGCAGAACGAAGACCTGCCCGGTGCTGCTGCCCGTGGTTTCCCGGCAGCCGGATCGTGTGCCGGGCTGCCTGCGGGTGGCACGGCCGGGCTCACAGGTCACTTGGCATGCAGCTGTGCAGAGCAACCCTTGGCCACTCCGGGAGGCTGTGCACATACCAGGGTGGGACCTCGCATGCACAGAAGCTGCAGGAAAGGGAGCCAACCCTTCCCTAAGCACGCGGGCTGCCAGGGTCCATCCAGGAGGTCAGAAGCAGAAGGAGCCAAGGAATTCAGGAGAAGAATGTGTTGTTTGTTTGATTTTTTCGGTAATACATTCTGGGTTGTGGCTAAATCCTGTAGGCAAAGTGCTGAGCCTGTTGTGAGAGCCGGGAGCAACCTGCGCACGGAGCAGGCGAGGGAAAACCCACAGCACGTTCCTGTCTCTCCTGGACTGGTGGCTCCGGGCCCCTTCTGCTTGGCAGTGCTGGCTCCACCAGCTTGGAAGGGAACAGCTCCAGGGATGTGTAGTGGGACTGGGGATGGACCCAGGAGTGCCAGCCAGTCCCCGTGCACAATGGGGACCAGAGCCGCCTGCAATAGGAGCACAGCTCATTCCTACCTGAGACATCTCCCCAGCATCGCCCTGGGGCTGGGGTGAACCCTGAGCTCCGGAGATCACACTTCCAGCAAACTCCTGCTGACTTTGGGAGCCTGTCTGAAGAAAATAGGAACCCCTTCCCCAATTTTCAGGAGGTGCTAAGAAAAAACACCTGCAAAACCAGCTTTGCTGGGGCTAGAAGCCTACATGGAGAACCCCGCTGCTTCTGGGTGAACGGGAGCTGGAGGAGTCAGAGGGATAATCTGTTTTTAAGTGAGGATGTCACTTACAAGCTCTCATTTCCCTAGGGACCCCAGTTGTGACATTTACACTGCACGTTTTTTGGAAGGAGCCCAAGCAGCCAGGAGGACGGGAGCCAGCCCACGGCCCGTGCGGGAAGGCAGGCAAGCTGCTGGAATGGTCCTGGCCACGTGCCACAGGGCTCCAGGGAGGAGAGCCCTACCCACGTCTTGCAGCCTTGTCTGGCAGCCAGGGCCCTGTGGCAGCCATTGCGAGTGTGCTGGTGGGACAAGCAGAGCAAACCACCCTCTCTGTGCTGCCGAGAGGCACCTCTGCGAGGCATGAAGGAGTCCTCGTACAGCTGTGGCTTCATCACAGCACATCTCAGCCTCAGCGGGGCTGTGTGACGTGACGGAGCGGGGAGGAGATGACTGAGGTTCAGGATGGGGCTGCTGTGGTCCTCCCTGCACAGCAGCCATGAGTCCAGGGAGGGCTGGAAGGAGCTCTGAGAGCTGGAGAGGGCAGAGGCTTCCCCGGGAATGGAAATGGCACATTTCTCCAAAGGGCTCTACAGGGTCACTCCCTATTCCACAAGAGCTGCACCCTCAATACCAACACCCACTAGGCCAGGACACCCACCTCTGCTGGGACACTCAACTGCCTACAGTCTCCGGTCTGTTTTGGAGAGGGTTGGATGTTCACACTCACTGTGCTCCTCAGGTTGGGATAGGCAGGCACAGTCAGGGTGCCCCGGCTGCCACAGCCCCCGTAAGCCGAGGAACAGTGTGGCTGCTGTCCCACCTGCCCACCTCTGAAATTCCCCACCACAAATGCCTTGTTTGCTTTCACAGGCGGTTTTTCCTTAGGGACACCCACCATGGGGTGCTGGATCCCGAGGGACACCCACCATGGGGTGCTGGATCCCCGCTCAGGCTGCAGCACAGCGAGAAAGGCAGCCCCAAGGCTCCCTTGCCATGTGTCCACACAGCCCCTCTGCCCCATCCTGCAGAAAATCTGGGGAAAAGACCTGGGGAGTGGCCGCTTCTTGGAAACTCTGCTCAGGGCCTTGTTTCCCTCTTGCCTCAAGCTGCCAGACCTCTCGCAATAAATCTGAGGATTTTCCCAGCACAGCACTCCCGCTGCCAGACCGCAGCGCTCCGCTTGCGCTTTTGTCTCCCATTCCCGATTGCTTCCCTCCTGTTTGCTCTGCTGTGGCCCTTCCTCTGGAGTTAACCCCCCTTTTTCTCAGGGATGTGCCAGCAGAGCTCTCTCAGAGCCCTGTTCACCACATCTCCCATCACTGCATGTGGGTTTGCCCAGCTGAGGGTGGCAAATGCAGATGGGCACTGAAGCTCTGGCACCAAGTAGGCATTTTCAGGAAGAATGGATAAATTGTCCAGTTTGGGCTTTAATATCCCCATAAGTTTTTCACCTCCTCTGGTTTTGAGGCATCCAGGGCATCCTCCACGGCCAGCCCGGCGTGCCTGACAGCACTGGGGCAGGATGCTCCCACTGCCAGGCAGGACAGTCGGAGGCGGGGAGGGCGGGAGGTCATCGAGGCTGTCCCACAGCTTGGTAGGCAAATGAATGATTTGACATACAATCCCTGCCCCTGTCCATCTTCATACATGCAGCATCCAAGCAGAGTTTGCAACTCCACAGCTCCAGATGCACAGCACAGGTCCACAGCTGTCCTGCAGCCAGTGCTCCCCTCCACACTGGTAAAGACCTCAAGGGGTGTGTGTCACCCCAGGACACAGCGACCCTGCAGCCAGTGGTCCCCTCCCCACTGGGAAGGACCTCAAGGGCTGTGTGTCACCCCAGGTCACCAAGGGACAGAGCAGTCTGTGCTGCAGCATCCCTGTCCTGCATCCCCAGACAGCATCCTGGATGCCCTGCAGAGAGAGAAGGCCACAAGGACAGGCTTCTCTGGGTTCAAGCACAGCTTGAAACTGTCCACCAGGTACCCAACGTGCCTCCTCTGGGACTGCTGGGGGGGATTCACCCTGCTCTGAAGCCGGTGTCCTCCTAAGGTCTAGAGAAATCAGGCATGGAGAAGTGGAGGGGCTGGCCCAAGTGACACCTTGGTCCATTGGTGACAAGCCAGCCTTCCCTGTGACCTCCAGACCAGCCTGGCCTGATGGTTACCTGCTCCTGACTGGGGCTGGACAGGGCTGAGAGAGCATTTCTGCTCCACGCAGGGCAATTCATTTGTTCAGTCTCAGGGAGGGAATTTACCTCCGTGTTCCCATGGTGGTAGGAAATGGTGCAGGTAGAAATCCTCACCAAGGGTGGCATCCTTACCCAGAACTTGCTCCAGCACTGCAGTGCATGAGACATCAGAGGAAATATTTGCTCCTGGCACATTGCACAGGGAAAGCGCATGGGTCAGCCCAGGTGAGGACTTGGTCATGCCCAGACACTCCCCGCTCCAGAGGTTTCTTGCTGGAGAGAGAAACCAAAGAGTCAGGAAGACGATTGCTGTAGTTCAGGGGGGACAAGAGGAAAATGGGGAACTGAAAACCCCCCATCAGCTCAGAGCCTACCATGCCCATCCAAAAGCTGAGCTTTAGTAGCAGTGAGGCAGTGAAGATAAGCAAAGACGTTGGCCCCAGCAGTTTCTCTGTGTCCATGAGGGCTCCACCAGCTGTGCTCTGCTCCAACCAGGAGCTGTTCCCAGTATCTGCCTGGGTTTGTGATGGGAAGAGACAAAGAAACCACGACAGAAGCAAAACAATCTGCTGTCCAAGGTTCCTCCCACGTGAGGGATGGGAGAGATGTCTCTTGGCACTGCATTTCATTTTCATCCCTTGGGAAGGGCTCTGACACAGCATGATAGAAACCAGAGAAGTCCTGAGCCCTGCACGAGTGGGTGGGAGCTGGCTCGTTGCTCACTCTGCCCCAGCTCCATGCCAGCAAACAGGCACCACTCTCAGTACAGGGGGGGATTTGGCTCTCCCATCCCGTGGACCATTCATATCCCAGCTGGGGAGGTGATGTGTGCCCTGGGCTTGCATGCCTTCTCCTCTCACAGTGGGTCAACTCAACCTGGGCAGTCTGACCCAGATCACACTGCACCATCTGACATGTCCATGAGTGGATCTGGCACCCCCTTCCCTACCCCGCCACTGTAGGGTGCCTGCTCCTCAGCATTTCTGAGGCGGCTGACAAAAAAGGACCCCCCTCACCCTGCCCAGGGCCTCTCCCTTGCTGCATTCTGCAATTTGAATGAAGCCCAGGTGGCAACAGCCCAAGAAACTCAGAGACACCTCGAGGGAGACACAACACGAGGGGCCCTGTGCAATGAGTTGGTGGACACGGTGGTGAACTCCTGCAGCAGAGAGGGGAAAATCCACCACAGGCTCCAAAAGAGCTTCAGATTCTTGGAAAGCTGGCAAGATGGGAAAGGAAAAGGAGATACAGGCGAATAGGGAGTGCTGGATTTTCTGCTATTAAATAGCAAAGCAAAGCAAAGCAAACCAGTCAGTGTTTCCATTCCTCTTGGTGTCCTGCTCATTTGGCCTGGCTTTTCATTGCAAAGTGGGATGAAAATAGGACTTCTTTGCTGCAAGACTTCTCACACTTTTCCGTTTAGAGAAAAGTGTTGAGACTCATTGATGCCATTGATGCCTCTGGACTGAGGTCTCACCAGAGCAGAGCAGAGGGGCAGAATCCCCTCCCTTGACCCGCTGGCCACGTTCCCCTTGATGCAGCCCAGAATGCCGTTGGCCTTCTGGGCTGCAAGGGCACATTGCCGGCTCATGCTGAGCTTCTTGTCCACCAGCACTCCCAAGTCCTTCTCCTCAGGGCTGGTCTCCATCCATTCTCCACCCAGCCTGGATTTGTGCCTGGGATTGCCAGGACCCAGGTGCATTCCTTGCACTTGGCCTGGTTGAACTTCATGAGGTTGGCACGGGCCCACCTCTACAGTCTGTCAAGATCCCTCTGGATGGCATCCCTCCCCTCCAGCACATCGACAGCACCACACAGCTTGGTCACTGTCCATGTCGCCGACAAAGATGTTGAACAGGGCCGGGCCCAATACAGACGCCTGAGGGACACCACTCATCACCAGTCTCCACTTGGACATCGAGCCATTGACCACAACTCTGAGTGCGGCCATCCAGCCAACTCCTTACCCACCGAGTGATCCATCCATCAAACCCAGGTCTCTCCAGTTTAGAGAGAAGGACGTTGTGCAGGACAGTGTTAAATGCCTTGCACAAGTCCAGATAGATGATGTCCGATGCTGACCAGCATGTAGTTGCCCGGCTCTTCTTTGTTTCCCTTTTTAAAAATGGGGGTTATGTTACCCCTCGTCCTGAGATCAAGGACTGTCAGGAGTGGGATTCGAACCCACGCCTCCAGAGGAGACTGCGACCTGAACGCAGCGCCTTAGACCGCTCGGCCATCCTGACTGCTGATCCTGCCCGTCCTGATCGTGTGTCTCACTCATCAGAGCCACAGCCCCAGACCAGATCCTGGTCTCCAGACTAGAAAAACAGTTGAATTTGTTCACATGACACATCCTGGAGAGAAAAGGGACCGGCGCCCAGGAGATCCATTTAGCAAAGTGTCCTTAATGCTGGGCCACAGCCAAGCCCTTCCTCAGTTTCCCAACAGCTTTGCCCTGTGCGTTTACAGCTGCTCTTTGGTGTCTTTGCTGCACAGTGGCTTGTTCGGGCAAAGAAAGGGAGTGTTACCACCCAGCCGCGCCAGAAAATTGTCCTCAAGAAAGAAAAGGGGTTGAACCTGGATTTTATCTGCTCCCTATCCTTCTGCTTTAGCCAGAAGGCACAGCAACACTCAAGTCCAGGGGTCTAGGTCACGCGGGGCAGGTGGATGTTGGGCAGACAAGGAAAGGATGGAGACTCAACAAGGGTGGGCAGTGAACAGGATCACATCCTCCCATCCTGCTCACACGTGGGATCTTCCTGCCTACCTGCAGAGCACCACGTCCCGCACAGGGCCGGCCACGCTCTGCACGGCCTGCGTCATGCCACGGGGCAGCCAAGCTTGCACCAGCCTTTGAGCTGGGCTTTCCTGCCTGGGGGTGCAGCACCAGAGCGGCCGCAGACGGGCACTAACCCCCGGAGAGGGTGAGATGGTCACTGTCCGGACATGTCCCCGCTGGCTGGAGGTCAGTCGCTGTCTGCCATCGCAGAAGCGAAGCTCGATTGCGCAGATTTGTGGTAGGTGCGGAGTTCAGCCAGCAAACGGCTGTTTGCAGATGTAGGGAGACAGGAAACATCTGCATTGTCGTAGCTGGCGGGCCCTCCATAAACACAGGATACACTCATTAAACAGCCGATTTCTCTTCCCCGCCTGACGGTGGGTGCCAAGCCAGGCTCTGCTCAGGTGGGACTGGCGAAGCTCTGCAGCATCCCCTCCAGCGTCGCACCCCGGGGCCACGCACACCTCAGCCACGGGTGTCTGGTGGGGGGGCAGCCCCATGCTGAGACCGGCACCCCCACCGTGCCGCTGCGCAGTGTGGGGATGCTGGGGCTCAGGGTGCTCCCCGCGTGCCAGCTCTCGGCCCCGGCACACCCCAAATTGGGCAAGGGTGGGCTCTGCAGCTGATTCCTTCCCCATGGTTGGTGATGCACAGTGTGCGGACAGATGGACATATGGTCCCCACAGCTTCTATGTGGTGAGCGAGCAGCGTCGTCACCTTTGGTGTCCCACAATCCCCAAACCCCTGCTTTCGCGCAGCCATTCACAAAGGAGACAGCAAATTTTGGTACAGCCCTCCACAGCTGGACCTGAAATGTCCCACCAGAAAAAGGCATTGTGCTTGTTTTCTTCCTTGGTCTTGCTTTTAGGCTGCAAGTCTGCAGAAAATTATTCCAACACCAAGCACCATCACAGTCCCAGCAAATATTTTCCCCCTAAACAGTTACTGCTGTCTTTAATACCATCTGGGAGCTGGTCAGACAGGGAGATTTGCTTATGGAAATTCATGGCGAAGAGGAAATGGGATAAGGGTGGTGAACAGGAAAATTTCACTGAACACATCACTTTTCGCACTCTGCTTTCCCCAGTATTCCTGTAACCTCAGGTAAATGGTTAAAAGGACTTCTGAAGGAATTGCTCATCTCAAGACAAAGCAAAGCACAAACCTGCTGGTCCCCCTGCCAGCGCAATGCCAGCTTCACACCCTCTAACCCAGGTTTCCTCATCACAGCTCCACGTCGTTCCGCTCAACAGTCCCTGAGGATGTTCCAAATTTGAACTCCCCATCCCAGGCAGTCTGTCCGCGGAGCAGCGACGCTGCGGAGGGGTGGCTGTGCAGCGCGTGCAGTTCACTCTCTTCAGAGATAAATGGAGGACTCTCCGTGCTAAGCTAAATTAACCTTGAAAAATTCATGTCACAACTGACTGTAGCAATTAGTCACTTTTAATGAGCTGCTTCGCTCAGGCTGATGTGTGAAGGTCCTGGAGGAAATCAGTATCTACTGCTCATGCCCCCAACAACTGATGGCTGAGATGAACTGGCAGCCACCTCCCAATCGCTTCCCAGTAAGAAATTCCCACATTTGCAGCTCCAGTTTTCTGCACACAGGTTTATAAGCCCGGGTGCTTAGATGAAGGCTCCTGAGACCAACGCTTTGCTGGTGTGCCAGTGATTTTCAGGAGAACAGGAAAGACAGACATTTTTAAACAGATGTTGGGGGAGGACAAAGCATAACAACATTTTTGTGACAAATCCCCAGGAAAAGAGCAAAGGCGTAGTGTTGGAGCTGCAGCTTGAGGCAGGGATGTGCATCCCTGGCTCTGCTGTGGTGCTGACCAGGCAGTGGCCGTTCCAGCCAGGATCAGCGCTGCAGGACCTGGAGCTGTGACCCTCCAAGGGACTTTGCTGGAGAAGGGGGCGGTGAATCCTTCCTGGGCCCCAACGTGGGCTGTCTCAGAGTGGGCTCCCCACCCTGCTGCACCACAGGGCCTGCTGCTGCTTTTCTCATCTCTCATTTCAGCTTCTAAAGAGCTAGCAGAGACCCTGTAGCAGAGCCTGCGATGTCTCTAGCCCATCACCCAGCCACACGGGATCCTTGCCGGCTGCACCCCAGCTCCTCGTGTCCCTTAGCTCCTCCTAAGATGGGCTGGCTTCCCCAGGACATCCCATACCATCCTGCCCTGTGGTCTCTGTCCTGCTAGGAAATCCCTCGCCCTCAGCCAGCCAGGCCTGGGTTGCTGAAGCAAAGCAGCAGCCTTGATCCTGGAAGCATGGGGAGATCATGGAATCACAGAATGGTTTGGGCGGAAGGGACCTTTAAAGGCCATCTAGTCCAACCCCCCCCGCAAGGAGCAGGGACGTCTTCAATGTCCCTGCTCCTCATCTTCAAAGGTGTCGCTGGCTCTATATGGAGACCTCTGCAGAAGACATGTGCCTAGCCCTTTGCCTTTGTTCCCATTCCTGTGCCTCCACTGTGCCTCAGTAAGAGGAATCCAAAGCACACGGGTGCCTTAGGGATTTGCAATGGTTTGGGATTGCCAGGAGATGCCAGGTTGTCCTGCCACCCTCCCAGGTGGAACATCATCACTGAGCTGCAAGCAACCCTGACGTTCCTCCTTCCTGCATGGAGCCAGTGCCACAGCATCGCCTGGTTTCGGGGAATTCATGAGCCCATGCAGTCTCCTGGCATCGCTCTGCTGTTAGTCAAAATCTGCTTGCAGGCTGCAGAGCTGAAACGGATGCTGGACCAGATGTTTGGCTCATCTCCCCCTGCTTGGGTCTGCAGTTCACTGCTCCCACGCTGCATTTCCCTGCCTGCTCGATCCCTGCATCCCATCAGCGGCCCCACGCCGCCTCCCTGAAGGCAGTCACTGTTTCCCGCTGCGTCCCTCGGAGGCCTTGACTCTGCAGGGCTCCTGACCCTGGCCCTAGTGCTGGTTTTTTTTTTTGCTCTGGGCTCAAACATGCAGCTGCAATGCTGTTCAGGTGTGGCTCCACGCGTGTCTCAGAGCGGCACGGTCTGCTTTCATAAAAACGCTGCCTAATCCCAAATCGTGCTTTTTGCTGTTTGCAGACCCAGGTTAGAAGGAAGTGATTTCTGGAGATGCTTCTGATTCTTCCCCCTGGGCCTCCCTTCTCACTACGGCTCAAAGCAGAGCTAATAAATCTAATGTGGATTTCTTTCAAGTGTAACCTCCTCTCTTCTATGCCCTCGATTTAGCAGAAAGGCTCCCAATTTTCTGTTTTAAAAGCTATAACTGCATCAAAGTGAAAATGTGGATGGTGCCGTTCATCCACAGGTATCAGGAGGTTACTGCCGAAGAAGCAGAGGACCTGGCCCCAGGACACGTCTCAGGGGGAGCTTTTTCCTAAAATCACGATGCAGCTGTCATCTATGAACTTGGAAATAGTACCATGAAAACCAGATTCCCGTAGCACTGGGCAAACCTGGATATAATTGAGCCTTGGAATGTGCTGCAGTGTCCAATTTTTGTGCCAGAAGTGTCAGAGAAACAAGAAAAGTTGGGGCAGGATGTTGTGTGTTTTTGCTGTGATTCAGCAAGCCGCACGAAAAAAAATCTGCACAAGGATTTGAAATGAACCAAGCGAGAGCTCAGCCCGTTTGTTATTCAAAAGCTTGTCATTTCCTGGACAGTATCATTAAAGAGGGACTGAAGTGTTCAAACCCTACTCCAAACGTGGTGGATTTTGCAACATGCCCTGGAGCTCTTTCTAAGCATGCACGTGCTTTGCAAGCCGAGTGCTCTGAGAAAGGAGAAATCCTTCTAGGTTTGGTGGTATTTGCTCAGATCTGCTTTTCAAGAGTTGCTTGCCCACCGCGCTGCTTCCCCAGCACATCCCTGTTTGGTTGGTCCATCTCATGGAGATGCATCCCAGCTCCTGTGCTTTGATGGGATGGCATGGGATGGGATGAGATGGGATGGGATGGGATGGGATGGGATGGGCTGGGATGGGCT
>WHYT01016203.1:151136-178886 GCA_009806455.1 Tetrax tetrax
GGCTGGGCTCTGCCTGGACCCATGTCCAAGCCAAGGGGCTCTGCTTGTGCCTGGCTTATGTAGCCTGGAGATAAGCCCCCTCTGGTACGTGGGCTCTGGATCCCACCAGCCATCTCTGCCTCGGTGCCTGCAGAGCCCCAAGCACATTTTTCAGGATTGAATCATCCTGATGAGGGAGGGGGCAGGTTCCCGGGGCAGGTTCCCAGGGCAGTGAGGGAGCTCCGCAGAGGCAGGAGAGGAGAGGGAAAGGAAGATTACTGTTCTGGGAGCAGAGGAGCCAAACTTTTAGGCACTGCACAGCCCCGGTTGGTTTATTTATAAGGGCTGAGGTCAGGATCTCTGGATCGAACACGCTCATTTCTGCTGCATGTGCAAATGAATCCAGGGCTTCAGGGCCCTGAGATCAACTTCCAAATACAGCCTGGTCCCCGGAGGCACAGAGCCACCCTGGGCTCACAACCTCCTGCTTGCTGGGGCTCGTACACAAAGGGGCCTTAGAGACAGCTCTGGATTACACCAGCTCACCCAGCAGCGGGCCGGGAGCCAGGACCTTGGCCCCAGCTGCCCTGTTCTCGGCACCGGCACAATCCTGCCCGCAAGGGTGGAAATCCCATTCCCCAAATTATTGTCTCAATGGTTCTCTTCCTGGAGGAGGAGAAAGGAGATCCACCATCCCTTTGACCCAGTTGGGAATTGACCATTTGTCGGGGAGAAGCTATTCGTCACCTCACCGCCCTCCTCCAGACCAGGCTGCTGCGATTCCAACTTGGAGGCATCACGGCTGGGGTCTGACCAGCCTCCCCCAGCACCACCGTGGCTCCAGGATTCCCCTCACGAATGCACTGGGCATTTGCTTTGCCCGGGAAAAGGCAGGTGTGGGGTGAGACGAAGCAGAACACAAACATTGCGTTAGTGCCGGCTGGCGCTAATCAAAAGCTGATGTCGCGCAGCCCGGCCAACAAACATTGCTGGGGATCTGTGGGAAAAATGGGATCCACATGGCGATTCGCACTCCAGCTGCCGCCTTATCTCCTGGAAACATTATCTCATGTAAACTTGAGCTGGAGCTATTTTATTTTCAGCTGAGTAAAAATGTGTCAGTTTTATATTTATATATTAGGACGCAATCCCCTGGGAAATTAATTTGCCCAACAGCAGAATTTCTGTCATCGCACGCATCAGTCAGTCTGGGAATGGGGATCTCCAGACCTGGGACCTGAAATCGGGGGAACGGCTTAAAATAACAACTGGGGGAGGATGCGGGAGGCTGAGCAAATCAGGAGAGCTCCTTCCCAACTGCAAAAGTGTTGAGGGGGCATTTCATGGTTGAGATATAAACGCAGAGCCAGAGGCTTGGCACAAGTCCTGTGGACGGGAAGGGAAGGGAAGGGAAGGGAAGGGAAGGGAAGGGAAGGGAAGGGAAGGGAAGGGAAGGGAGCCAATACCTCCCCAGATCCATGTCCCTGTGCCACAGCTTCCCCAGCAAAGCCCCTGCCATCAAGCCAGACCTGCTTTCCCCAAACTAAGCCCCATTTTTTTTTATCCAACAAGCCATCTCCAAACTCAAGACCTCCCTTCCTCAGCAGCCATGCCTCAATTGCTCTCTGTCCCACTTTTCCCTTTTTACCCATCCTTAAGCCCAAAATGCCCTCCAAAGGGAGGGCAACTCATCCCACTCTTCCCTGGGGGCTCCCACACACAGTTGAGTGGGATCATCCGACCCAGTAGGGATCAACTGGTGGAGGGGGATGGAGACCCTCTTCCCTTTGAGGGTGGCTCTCCCACAGCACCATCGCTGCCTTTCTCTGCCTCCCAGCTCTGCAAATGAATTGCCCTTCTTTTTTCAAATCCACGGGCTTCCTTTAAGCTCCCAAATGTTCCTGGGAGCTTTGGTACTCCCCTCACCGCTCCAGTTGTGCAGAGCGCGCAGACTGGGCTCGGGCGCTGTTATCTTCACCGGTTACCAATGCAGCCGAATCCCCCCAGGTTTAAGGAATAAATCCAGCCTGTTTTCTCACGGAGACACTCCCACCATTGAAAGCACCCAGGCTGAGTTGGCGGCAGCTGGATTTACAGCCAAAAACACCAAGGCCATGCCAGCCTCTTCTTCCCTTGGTTTTTTGGTGTTTCTGTTGTTGTTGTTTTAAGAGCAAAACCATTCTAGGGGCTGAAGGGGGATTGACACAGAGGGATGCTGAGACAGGCAGATGCTCCTGTGAATAACAGAGGCTTTGTGGGGCCCAGAAGTTCAAGTTTCACAGGGTAAATAGAGACCGGCAGAAGCGCGGGGCCGGAGCAGAGCTGGGAAGCGCGCTCCCCAGCAGCTCCAAGGCTGACGTAAGAGCAGCCCCGGAGCTGGCTTGCTCACCACATACCTAATTTTCCCATATAAGGCCAAGGAGAGCAATAACTCTCCTGGCAGGCAGATCAATAAAAACAGATGGTGGGCTTACAATTAGAGATTAAGCACATACCAATCCAGAACAAACAGGCCATAAATCATACGTGAAGGAGGGTATTTATAGTTTAGATCACATTCCTTAATTAATTCAAAATGGCCCAGAAAAGAAAATAATACAAAACTGCTCTTTTCTGCTTTGTTCCTGCCTTACATTCTTTTCTCCGGGAGGGTGAAGGGGATGGGGCAGCCACAGGCAAGACGGCTGCAGGACGATCCGGCCTCGGCTGCTGGGGGAGGAAAGCGAAAGCTGCGGGTCTGGGAAAAAGCCACGGAGCAGGCAGCGAAGCTTTGGCGTGCAGCGAGGCGAGCGCCTGGGGCTTGACAGCATGGAGCACAGCCGAGGACTGAACTCGTCTGCACAGCCCGGGGTTCACGGCACCAGCGCCACATCCCCAGGTGGGCTAGTGGGTTGGGAGGATGGACCCGCGGGATGAAGATGCGGGGCCTTCCCGCATGTGGCATTTCCACAGCAGGGGATGTTCCCAGGCCACGAGTGGGATCTCCTGAAGGACACCGCAAGAGACCATCCATTAGCACAAGTCCTGCTAACGAGGCATTTGACCTTTACAGGGACGGCCAAGCATCTTTTTCACACAGCAATTGCTCCACTAAGTCAACTTGCGCTATAAAACAATAACAAGCTCCTCGCTCTTGAGTGGACTGCCAATCTGAAGGCAAATGCAATGTGACAGAGAGAAGACACCAGCCAAAACTGAGTAGCTCTGAAAATATACCTGGGCCCAGGCTTTCCGAATCACCTCTGCGATTCCAGGATAGTTAGGAATTATTAATTTTAATGGGAACGAGGTGCTCAAGGCCCTTGGGCAGTCCAGGCTTCAGGAAGCCCCATCCCACTGCAAGTCTCGCTCTGAACTCCCAAAATTATTTTGAGAGGATGGAGAGGTTTCCTCTTTATGATCACAAAGGACTTCTCTGCTTGACTGTTGGAAGAGCTGTTGTGAGCAGAGGATGGTACAGGGACGGGAGGCTGAGTGCTGCACAGCTCCCCTGTTCCCAGAGATGAATGTCTCCCATTCCCTGCCGCCTCCTTCTCCTCCTCCTCCTGCCCTCCACCCTCTCTCCCAGCACATCCCCATCCTTCCAGCTTTGCTGCTCATCACATCCCAGCGCCATTTAAAGTCCCTCACCCAACAGGGCTATTTTAAAATCTCATTTCTGCCCTCTCCCATGTTTTCCCCCATGCAAGGGCTGCTGGTGGGGCACCGTGCCCACACCCCGACACGAACACCAGCTTCGCAGATTGCACCAGCACCAAGCTATTTGTTTTCTTGCCACAGTCCTGCATTTTGTGGGTTTGGGGGGGGGGTTGCGGCATCAAAGACAGGAGAAGCAATCCCAGCCATGACGCACTCCTCACGATAGCGATCGTGCAGGCATTCACTGACAAGCCAGTCTAATCAGCACGCAAAATAGCTTGTTAGCTGCCCTCTATCATAACCAATCTGTTGACAACCTAGGCTTGCGTAATAAATCAGGACTTCGGATCATGAGGCTCTAACAGCCGTCTGCAAACTGCTGCCATGATTTTTACGGCAGCCCGGCTACCGTGCGGGGACTGCCCAGACCCGCAGCGGCGGCGAGGCGAAGATGGACCGCGCAGGTGCCATTGGGCGCCGTCGATGACGCCTTTCAACTCCCCCAACACCTTTTCATGCCCTGAAACATCTTTTCATCATTTCACTTTCCTATTCAAAGCAAAGCAGATTTTGAAAATATTTATGCAAAGCATTCACAAATGTTTAAATTACCAGAGGAGATTTTTCACAGGGGTGAGCAGCCCCACAGCTGGGACAATCTCCATGACTGAGGAGCCCGTGAGGGTCAGTTGTTTTGGGGGAACAAAGTTATTGTAGCCCTGAAGCAAAAGTTGTCGCTGGTTGTGCTTAGTGCTCTGCCTCCACCAAAGAGCCTCTGTCAGATGAACTGAGGAAGATCACGGTGCATTTTACCAGAAATGCCATGGAAGGTGTCCACAGTTTCACAGGGCATCACAATCCACTGAGACCTGGCAGAAACACCCTGGATGCAGCTGGATGGCAGGCAGGATAGACTGATGGATGGCACTTGCCTAGGTTTTGGCAAGCCCCCTGCCATCCCAGCTGCATCCCTGCTGTCTGTGGAGGTGGCTAACTGCAGAGTGGAGAGCTGTCAGCAATCCTTCCAGGCAGTGTTTAGCAATCCCCAGCGCTGAGGATGCAGACGAGGTGTGAAGCATTGTGGTTGTTTCTCCTCCCACACCCCTGGAACGATCCAGGCCCTGGCGATGCCTGAGCTCCGGACCTGCTCTCTGCAAGCAGGTGAACATCTCTGTTTTCAGCCTCCTCCACCTCCACAGAGGTCCTCTGCCCGGCTTTGACCCAGGCAAACTCTGCTGATGGAAATACCACCCATCCCATCTTCATTAGTCACAGCCTTTCTCCACTGCTTTGGGCACCTGCTGTTTGCAGGCTCAGCTGAACTTCCCCTGGGGACTTCTGGCAAGGAGAGGATGTCCTCTGGTCCCACAGCAGCTCTGGAGGGCTCGCGCTGGGACGGGTCCAGACCGCAGCGGAGGAGCCACCTCCCCACAGGGCAGTTGCGTTGGTGTGAACCGTGCTGCGACGCCCATCTCCCCGCTGGCACGGGCTAGCGCAGAGTTATTTACAGGCTGCGTTAATACGATGGACACCGTGCCAGCCAACGCACAGGGATTAAACCAAAGCCCTTCAAACGAACCGTGCGAGCTGCTGCGGAGCGAGGAGGGAGCCAGCCCTCCTCACCGGGCTGCCAGGGCCCCGAGCTGCCGGTGGAGCTGGACACGCTCTGCAGCACCTCACACTGCCCCACACCCACGTGTCAGCCCCGAGCAGACAGGCAGGTTTATCAAATGTGTCCCATCAACAGGGATCATAAGGTTGTCCATGTTTAACACACTTGCTGTCGGTGGCTGTCCACTTGCTCCTGGGGAGCAGCATCTCCTATCTGGCTGCTTTCATCTGGTATTAAATCACTCCAGGAATCCTCCTCTAGCAGTTAGTCAGCCTCCTCCTCCCTCCCAGAAAAAAAAAAAAAAAAAAAAAAGCTGTTTTGTCAGTAAATGCGATAAAAATCTCCCCTTCATCTAAATTCAAGGAGAAGCCAATCAAAATATTTATACAGTCCTCACGATACTGCACTCACAGGGTTTTTGTGGTGTCCTGGTTGCAGCAGGTCCCACTCGAGCATCGCCCCAGCCCGGAGGAGGAAATCCCAGACTGGCTGCTGCAGTCCTGGTGTCCATGGGCATCTCACATTGCCCCCGCGGCGGCTTTCCTGGGCTTTCTGGCCCCATTCCACCCTGCACTGCTGGCTGCAAGGAGTTGTGTCTATCAAGCAGTCAAAAGCCTGCGGGAGTGGAGCTTCATCCACTCATCTGGCTGGGCTGGAGCAATTAAAAGAACAGCATGTTAAAACCTGCCGTTCCACACAGCACCGGACAGGAGATCTCAGATGAACCCTGGCTATGGTCTGTCCAGCCAAGCGTGGGCAGCACGGGGCTGAGCATCTGCACCTGCAGATCTGCTCTTGCACATCCCGAAGCCCGAGGCTCCTTTGCCCTGCTGAGTTCCTCCTCGTCTTGCTCAGGGTGTGTGGATACCCAGCACCTGGCACTTGCCTGGCTGGATGCTGAAATTTTGCGTTGCAGCATCCCTTGGGTAAGCACATGGGTGTTTCTTCCACCTTTGTTCACACAGCGAGATTAGAGTGGTGAAAAGAGCCATGTTTCGGCCAGAGATGCTGACAGGCAGTGTTCCCGTGTCCCCGCTCAGGAACACCAGTCACGTAACAGTGAACCACAGTCATGTCAACCCCGGACTATCAGGTTACTGCCCCAGGGGACCTGCTTGTCCTCTATGAGCCAACAGCCTTCCTGTGGTCCAGCAACTCTCTGTCCATCCTACCTCATCCCACCATACCCAACAGCTGTCTGTCCATCCCAACTCATCCCACCACACCCAGTGGCTGTCTGTCCATCGCACTCTGTCCTACCCAAACTTTCAGCTGCTCCTTCTGGTTGTGTTTGTTGCCAAAGACCTTCCTGGATGACATGCCTGATCTGGTGGTCCCTTCCTGTCAGCTTTTCAGAAGGGCTTGGTAATTTTCTGGATCTAGAGAAGTGAACATAGGCTGCCTCCTGCAACACCCTTGGACATCATTTTCCTTGATCCACATCATTGTCCCCAGGTAGATATGACCAGAGATTTTTTCATGAAGCAGTGGCAAATTCTGACTGAGATCAGACCGAGACCTTGGTTTGCTTTCGTTAACAGTTCACACGCCTCCAGGCCCCCCATGGCATTGGGTTCTGACGGCACTCATCAGCACGTGGGAGCTGCCTTCACTGGTATCGGTGTGTGATTTCATCACGCGAACTGCAGCCTGGCTCCTCATTTTGCATCTTTTTATAAAGCTGCGGTAACGAAGATTAGATGCTGTGCTTCTATTTCCACCTTTCATTGCAATTTGTTTAAATTTATTAGCACTGACGTGTGGCCCAGCCCCTGCTTGGCCAGGTGAGCCACATCCGCCAGCAATGCATTTTATTTGCATCCTTAGTAGCTGTGGTGGAGCTGGGAAGGCTGTTTCAGACATCTGGAAATAAGGATCTAGAACAATAACATATTTTTGTTTCATTTTGGTTTTTTTTCAGGCAGTATAAAGAAACCTGTGCTACTTTCCTCCTGCAGATAAGCGTTTTCCTGTGCCATTGTTCAGGCTGTTTTCCTTGATGTACTCTATTTTTGGCACATGCCATAAGCCCTAACATCCTTCCCTATCTCCATGTTCGCTGGAGTCCAGTTTAAAATATTTCTGGCCTTTATCTTGGATTTTCTTTTAAACAAGACCCTACTGGGTTTAAAGACAAACAAACCAACAAACAGTGCCGGGGTAATAACGGAGCGGGTCCCTGCAGCCTCCTCTTCAGCAGTAGCTCTGGCACTCGCTTTGCATCCTGCCGGAGTCCAGACGAGCGTTTTTGATCCAGCGGAGAAGTATTAGTTCAAGTTCTGGGCTTTGCTCACCCGCACTTTTATCAAACGCTCTTGGAGCGCATTTGAAACCACTAAATCTTCTCCTGTTAACAGCCCATTTACAGATGGAAAAGGTATTTCTGCAGTCTTGTGGGGGCAGTTTGTCAAGCAGGTTTCACTGATATTGGCTTCCTGGAAATAAAGACATGAAGTATTCGTGCTGGTTTCTCTTCCTCTGGAGATTTTGGTGCTCCAGCACCAAATTGGTCTCTGCATTCAACTGTGCTGTTGCAAAGATGGGTATGGGTGTCCTCCTGGGGTCTCACGGACCCGTGACTCCTGGAGGCGTTTGGCCAACCTTGCAGAAGAACAAAAGGGTATGAACTGGCCACGGAGAAATTCCCACCGGAAAGTTAAAGGGGGTCCTAGCTACCGGGACAGAGAGGGTTTGTCATGCACAGGTGTTCATGGCTCAAGGACGTGTTCCTCAGTCTTGTACCATTTTGCAGTTTTATGCTTGCCTCGTATCTCCTGGGGAGTGAGACATATTTAAAGCACGTTCTGGGCAGGTTGAACCTCATGCCTGTTGCACCTCTGTGTGATTCAAGCTGCGAGATGGGGACGCGGTTCCCAACACCACGCATGCTCAAAGGTTCGTTGTGTTCCTCTGGGATTAGAGGAGGCTGCTGCCATACCCTCATCCTTATCTTTCACACCGAGTTGCACTAACTTCTCACTTAGGCACATTATTTCCATTATAGAAGTCTTTGTCTTCATTTTTTTGACTGAGTACAGCAGCTCTGGTTGTTAGAGTGGCTCAGACCCATCAATCATGTTCTTCTACTCTTTCCAACTCAAAACATCCCCTGTATAATACAAAATGCCCCCCAAAAAAATGGTTTTATTTTTCCATGCTACCCCCCAGTGCTGCCTACCACCCAAAGGCAGTGAGGTCAGTGTATCCTAAGGGAGAGCTCACTGCACATCAGATTGCTCCTGTTTTTTCAAGCCTACCTGCCAGAGTCCTGCTAATGCACACAACGTAAAAACGTTTGGCGTGAGTCACCTCCCCAAGAATTTTTCCCCTTGAAAGCAGTGGAAATATTCCTCCTACATACATCGCACGTTGGGTCTGGGTGTGAGTGGGGAGTTGTGTCAGCTGCTTTCCCGCGGTGATCACCGCACACCTCCACCCTGGCGTGGGCGTCCAGAGCAATCCGACGCCTGGCTCTTCTCTTACCTCTTCCTCCTCTTACGCCCTGGGGATGGACTGGGGCACCACCGGGCTCTTCTGGCTCTTTGCACGGAGCTCTTTCTCTGGTTGGAGGAAGATGTCTTCAAGATCTTGTACAGCTTTAGCCCTTCACCCAGCAAGAGTGCTGCTATGAAATCTTTGCTCCTAGCACTTTCTGCCTGCTCACAGGTACTGTTCACCCTCACAACACTCTCAACTGTGTATTTTTTCAGTTTGTACCTTTATGCTCAGATTGCTCAGATCCTCAGTGGGGATGAGTACAGGATGGCAAGTCTGGTCTAATGTCTCCCTCATGCCTGCATGTGTGCCTTCCAGTTCATTGCTAATATTTGCTCCTGAAGCCACCCCAGCTGCTGCTTTGGGATCTAGCTTACAAATAAAAATGTCCTCATTTCTTACAGCCTGCTGGCCTGCTTGTCCTCTGAAGGATTTCCTGAGACAGAGGAGCTGCTGCCTGTGCTGGCACAGCCCTGGAAAGCAACAGAGTCCAGAGTAACTCCTAGCTCTTCCTACTGGCTTCATGTGCAGTGTCCCAGGCAGCCCAAATCCGGAGATGGCAGAGCCTTGGGTCTCCTTCCCTCTAGCCCTTGGGTTTGCAGTCACTCCCAGGCCGGCACAGCCCCATGCATCCAATAGGTTTGGTGTGGACCAGATATGTGTGCTTGCCCAAAGACATCTCTGGGGCTCTAGGATGTTTGCCCCTGGTCTCTGTTGCAGTTTGGTTTTGTGCTGGGGACTCGGTTTGCCTTCCTGCCAAACTGCATGACTGTCTCTCAGCCCCAGTGTGGTCTTCACCTCCTCGCATCTTCCACTTTAAAAGCATCTCTCTCGGTCCCATTTGCCTGCTGAGTGCAGGACACCAGAGACTTCTCTGGCAGCTTTGTTACTGGCTTTCACTGAGTTACACAAAGGGCATGAAATGTCAAGTGCTGAAATCAGGCTGCCTCCACCTCTCCCTTCCTGTTGGTGTCCATACTCAGAGCAAAGCTGTGTTTAAACCCTCTCTCCATGCTTATGGAGGTTCCCCTCCAGAGCTTTAACTGCTCCACTCTTCCACTCCATACATTTTCTTAGCTCATTTTCCTCTGATCCTGTGGGAAGCTCAGCAGCTTCAGAGCCCAGGGCTGTGGCAGAGACCTGCTTGGGTCTGATGGCCCTGCTCTGATGCATCAGTGTGATGGAAGGAGCCTCTCCAGCAGCCCTGGGCACTGTTTCTCCACCGTGCAGTCCTGCATGAGGAGGGAGGCAGCATGCGTGGGCACCTCTCCACCACAACCACAGCAGGAGCAGCCTGGTAGAGTCCCAGGGCTCAGATGTGCTGGCCGGGGGTGGGTGAGACCCCAGACCTATTGGGACCTGCACCCCATCAGCCCTCTCCTGGAGACAGCAGTCACTAACGCAGACATCCCTACAGTATAACATCAGGGCCAAGCTGGCTCATCCAAAAACTCCTGGATACCCCACAACACTGTGGTCTGTCTCATCCAGCTCAGACGCAACTCCTCTGTGTCCCGTGGCCACCGCCGCAGAGCAGAGGAGATCAGTGGCACAGCCAGACCCTGCCCTGCACCTCTCGGGTGCGCGGCGAATTGGCTGGACCTTCCCCAGCAGTACCTCTGTCCTTTGCTCCTAGAAATGCCCCACGCCAGGATCTGGCTAGGAATCAGCACTCGGATTCCCAGACTAAACCCTGCCCGGCAATGAAATCACCCATCAAAAGGCGCACAGCAGTGCTCCCACCGTCAGCCAGACGTCTGCAGTGGGCTGCAGGGGAAGGAGCTGGGAAAATAAACACGTCTTCCCGCGCACGTACCCTGCTGCTGGGAGGATGCAGTTACTGAAACGAAACCTGTCCTCGCTGCCCTGGCCAGCTCGACTCCTGGGCCATCAAACGAGGATGTGTGGTCCTCGTCAGCAGATACCAGATTTACCTTCCAGGCAGGGACTTTGAGGGCCACAGGCAGAACCTGTTTTGCCTAATCTTGAACATACCTGAAAGAGGAGGTTACCAAGGGATCGGGAGGGGTAGGATGGGGACACAGAGAGGAATTCCTGGGGAACCACAGGTGAGGATGGCTGGAAAATTACAGATCTCAGGAAGATGACTAGGAGAGAGAGGAAAATGAAGGAAAAGGAGGTATAAGATTTGGTCCCCTTCTACATGGACATTCCCTCCTGGCAAGGTCTAGAGCAAGGTGACACCTGCCTTGGCACTGCTCCCATCAGCACAAGGACCCTTCACATGGCCCCTGAGCATCACTGGGGTCATTGCACCCTGGAGCCACTGTCACAGCAGCATCAGAGGGACTCTGGGTTTGACCAGCAAAGGCTCAGCCCCAGTGTCCACCTCCAAGGCTGACCTAGCCAGGATGCTCTCCGCCAGGATGCTGGAGAGGTGAGAGGGGGCTGAGAGCAGAGGGACAAAGACAGCATTGGGCAAACACCAGAAATAAAGAGAAAAACACTTCCAGGAACCCATCTTCCCCACCAAAATAGGGTTACCAATCTCATCCTGGCATAGCCTTCAGACCCCAGCTCTGCCCAAAGGCCACCCAGCTCCTAGCACCCGGGAAGGCCCATC
This sequence comes from Tetrax tetrax, assembly GCA_009806455.1. Classification (NCBI taxonomy): domain Eukaryota; kingdom Metazoa; phylum Chordata; class Aves; order Otidiformes; family Otididae; genus Tetrax; species Tetrax tetrax. Next base: position 162,446 of record WHYT01016203.1, read on the forward strand.
ACATCCCATGACGTCTCTTTGTTCAAGGAAGAGTTTCAGCTCCTGGAAGACACGAGTCGGCTCCTTCTTAATGTATTACAACTTAACAAGCTTGGACAAAGCAGTTTCAAGTTTCCCCCCAAGGGGATTCAGTGAAAGCTGTGATTTATCACGTTCTGCATGTAGACTTCCTCGGGTCTAACTCCCTTCCCGTTCCGAGTGCTGGCCCCAAAACATGCTCCTCTCCCCCATGGTCGCTGACCTGAGCGTGACTCACCAAGCAGGGGGAGAACCACAGCATTTCAGTGGGATTTTATCCCTTCATCCAAGAACACCAAAGCTCTGTGCAAATATTCATCACCCCTCCAAGGCACGGAAACACCGCTGCCATTTTAGAGAAGGAGAAAATGAGTCATGGGACGACGAAGTGACTTGTCCATGCTCATACTGGAGTGGGTCCAGCCAGCTCTGCGATACGGGAATTATGGGGGGCCCTCACTTCTGAGGTAGGAGATGAAATTTGAGGATTTTGCCATAATTCCTAAAGGCTTTCCAGTAACGGAGTAGTTCTAATGAGGCAGGCAGCAATAATTCAGTTTGGCTTTCAAGCCAGAGAGTTATCTGACATCCCTGCCATCACTTCCAGATATTTTTCTTGCTGATCCTGTACTTGTTGCAGAGCTCCCAGCATGCACTTGCGATGCACAGTGAAATGCACTAATTACTAACCTGGAACTGGTTATGTTTAGGATCATGAATTTACGCTGCAGGGTGCTTTCAAGTTAACTGTAACAGCCTCAATGAATCCTTTATTTATGGAAAACCAACCCAGGTGGAAACAAACAGAGAGGAGGAGGAGCTGGGATGCTTGGGTTCGCTTCCTTGCTCTTTAGCTCCGTCACTGACCCTAGACATGACTTGGCAGAAGAAGGCAAGCCTGGTGGTGAAGATATCAAACGAGATTTAGATCTGCATCCAACTCCTGGCTTTGTCAGAGATTCCCTGGGTGACTTCAAGTAAGACGCCTGCTTAAACCTAAACCCGCACAGCAGCATTTCCAGGATGGGGGTGATCTGTCTTATCAGGGGTGAGGCCAATGCTCTGCCTTCCTGGCATTAGCGCAAGCAGATTTTGGCCAGGACAGCACAGAGTGCCCATGGCTGTCTGAGGAGTCCTGCTGTCCAGTCCCCACGTTCAGCGCAGATGCCCTTTGGTTGAGCATCCTGCATCCAGCCATGGGAAGCAGAGCAGTTTTGAGCCACTGGAGGTCTTCCATGTAGGGGACAATCTGGATATATGGCCACCTGGATTGGGACATTCCCAGTGCCCAAGCAGTGGCTGTTACTGCTGAGAAGATCTTGGTCCTCTCTGGCTGCACCACCACAGATCTGTGTGTGCATGGGAGCTCCCCCAGCCCCAAGCTGTGTTGGAGCTACAACGTACAAGCAGATCAGCCAGCAAGCTCATTCCACATTAAAGCTGCTGCAAGTAAAACCAGAAAATACAGTTGTCTTGCCAGCAACTAGCAAGGCAACAGCCAAACCAGCCAAGCTGGATAGAAACCGGTCGGGTAGCACCGCTCACCCTGGTTAGGCTGGGCCGGGAGTGAGGCAACGGGCAGGTTTAGGAAACACTTGTCAAGTTCCTTCTAGATGCCTCCATTGGCATGCTCAAAAGTCACTTTCAAAGCCATTGGCTACAGGGAAGGAGGATGGTGCGTGACCCCTCAGTCCCAGCCCCAGCAGCTCCTGGAGACATGGAAAGTTGAGGTTTTTGCACCTGAGAGCTGCCACTGCTTGAGGTGGTGGTTACTCCGGGTGCTCAAAAGTGATGGAAGAGTGAGTTTGGCTTGTAGGGCTGCAGCATGAGGAACAGCAGGATGACCTATGTGCTGGACAAGGACTGAGGGACACATACAGACCCTGTCCTACAGGAGTGTTGGTGTAGATGGCATTGCTCACAGGGCCTGCTTAAGCACCACTTGGCTAGAAGACCTTTCATGTTTTGGTGGATGATGACTTGGCTTTAGTTATCTGCTCTTTCAGCTCATCTGGGCTGACTCCTACAATAGCCATGACACTGGAGTCATTCAGCATGAGTCGGAGATGGTTGAGGGGTCCGGAGAACTCAGAGATTCATCTAAAAATGGAGAGGATCACCACCCTGTTCACCACCTCCTCCATTGCAAAAGCTAAAGGTCATCAGATAGAGCTAGGAGAGGCCAAATATATCTCAAATGAATGTGTGGTTCATCCAGGAAAGCTGGTGAATCAGGGGAACTCCTTGCCAAAGATGTGACTGCAGAAGGTTTTCAAGGATTCGAGGAGATACTGAGTAAGTGCTTGAAAAACAGATCTGTTGAGATTTGCTAAACCAACAAACCACATCAGGCTCAGAAAGTCTTGCACACAAAAGAAGCTGGAGGCTGGGAAAGTATCTAGGGGACAAACTGTACCTGCTTATCCTGATGTTACTCTTCCCTGGTCACTTATGTCCACTGTTTCTATTGAATTTCTCCTGAGGGCTGGGTGTCAGCCCCTCCAGCAACCACAAAATCCTCCTCCATTCCCTAGAGGGAATCTTCAGAAAGAGAATTTGATGTGATTATGGGGATGACGGAGAAAGGGAGAAGTCAAAACATCAGACCACTTAAACTGCGAGTCAGGGTGGAGGGACCACAAGCTAAGCAACCCTGACAGTACCTACCACCTTCAAAGGCTCTGCCTTTGTCTTTCCCATGAGACCACTTCTCTCGCATCCAATATCCCACTGAGATACAGGAACTCGGCCTCCTTTTCCAGCTCTAACCTGTCCCTCTTATATTGATGGCACTAGATGCTCTTCCAGCTCCCACCACTGAGCCACCCAGTGTCCCTGGGGTTAGCAGGAGGGTGCAGGAGGCCAGTGGCATGCTGAGCACCTTGTGATGTTGAGGAAGGAGGCTCTCAAAGGTCTGGTGTGGAGTGCACATGGGACCTGAGCCAGGAGCTCAGGAGGTGGCTCAATCCCTGTTTCAAGTTAAGGGATTGTTTCACTTCGTGGTGAGTTTTTTACAAAAATGTATCCCGGAACATTTTCTGTAAAACGAACCAAAGGAAAAACATTTGGGGACAAAAGTATTTCTAACAGAAAAGCTTTTGCTCTGCTCTGGAAGTTGGAGACATGGCACAGCTGGAGGGAACAAGCCTGATGGGGAATAACAGGGCAAGGGTGGAAGGTGAAAATATCCACTTCTGGGTGAAAATATTCACATCCAGGGATCCCAGCTTCACCTCTGTGGCCATGTCCACAAAGAATAGATCTTCCAGGCCAGTAAATGTGCACCAGTTGCACAGGTCAGACTGGAGTGATGCTGGAACAAACCACTTTCCTCCTGAAGTCTGGCCAGGAGGAGGCCAACAATCTCAGGTTCCTAGCTGGAGACCCTGACCATCAGCTGAGAGCCTGGGTCAGGTTGAAGCCAGCTTGGCCACATGATGCTCAGGTCCCCACTGTGGGGTCCCATCCCAGGAGCCGAGCACAGCCCAAAGATCTCAGCTGAAGTTCACGGAGGGCCAAGCAGGAGAAGGCTGGAGGTAGCTCCTGGCTGATGGCCACCGTGACACCAGGAGAGCTCAGAAGAGTCTCAGGCATGGGGTATCCAGGGTCCCCTCTTGCCAGGGTGGTCTCTCTAACCACAAGCATTCAAATAATCATCAGTTCAGAGTGAAAATAAACAGAGGGATCTTTACTTTCTGAGCCTTTCAGCTTCACCAGCTTCTCATTTTCTAACTAGTTTGTTTCTGCAAAGGTCATTTTGTTGGAAGAGGGGAGAGACCAACCTCTCTTTGTGTGGTAAGAGCCTGCATGGGGCCTCACAGGGCTGCCTGCAGGTGATGGTGGCAATGGTGAGGTGCGAGGTGGAGCTTCCACTGCGCCCGCTCCTCCTCCTCCTCACGCATCTCTCCGCTCCCATGCAGTGGCTGCACGTCTCCAGGATGGGTCTTGTGCAGGACTGCTAGGACTATGGATCAACACCTCCTCTTCCTCGCCCGAGACCCTCCAGCATGTCCTCAGCAAGGATCATCCCTCAGCAGGCCGGAGGAAGCTGAGCTGCAGGCAGGGCTGCTCGCATTGCCAGCGCAGGGGCAGCCGCTCAGACTTGCCGAGCGCCGTTTATCTCCAGCAGCTCCCTCAAAGGTGAAGCGATGCCGCGGTCGATAGGAAACCGCTGAGCGAGCAGGGGCAGGGCGCACGGCAGGTAACGCCGCGTCGTGACTCAGCCTTGGGCTCGATCCCACTGATTTTCCACCCAGTCAGCCGAGCTGAGCGCAGGGCTGTTACTCCTGATTTGGAATAAGGACAGAACTCAGCTGTGCAGCTCATCCTGGGGATGAAATGCAGTTTGGCTCCCATGCCAGCAGGACAACCTTCCCCATGGCCATTCTGCATCCTCCATCCCCCACGGGCGCCGAGCCAGCAAGGAGCCACCAGCCCCTCTCCTGTCCAGACCAGCATCAGTGCCGAACCACACTGTAAACCACACACACAGGTATTTGCCTTCAAGGGCCTTTCAGGTTTCTACCCTTTACCCACTTGCCCTGCAGTTATTACCAGGAAACACAACTTCTTCAAGCAGCAGAAGCCAGGTTTTCAGCTGGTGTAAAGCGCCATCCCCCAAAGCAGCCTCCAGAGCTGTGCTGCTTTACACCCGCTCTCCATGCAGCACTGGTATTATGCCATCTAGACTGGTATTTCTCGCAGGCAGAAGAGCTCTGCACCACAGCCCAGCTGCTTAAAAATATTTTAGGGACTTCTTCAGTGCTGGGAAGTGAAAGTCGATGGCTGGGAGTTGGCCCAGCAGGTGCCTGGGGAAAGGCACCAGTGATGCAGAATGGTCCTTCTGCCAAGAAATTCCCAGAAGGCACAGGCTGCCGGCACAGGATTGCTCACGGCCATGGGATGAGAGGTCCGAGAGCCGGGTGGGGAGCTGGAGGATGCTCGGATGCTTTTCAGGTCTGCATCCCACCAAGCATGCGTGTGCGAGACGGAGAGATTTCTGACTAAAGTCAGTCTTTTCACTGCTCCCTCGGCCTGGGATATTGGATGAATTTGAATAGAAACAGAGCGTCGAACCTCTTGAGGCCGCTCTGACAGGCAGAACAAATGTGTGTTGCATGCAAAAAATTGCACTAAGCTGGAGTTATGGGGGAGCTCAGATATCAGTAGCTTGGGGTGAATAATATTACAAGGTCATTGCTATTAACCTAAACCCGAATGTTATAAATCCAGGAAATTCGGAGCTGAGGTTAAGTGTCAGGGAATTTCAGGCACGTCAGGAATGCAGAGATCAGCCACAAGACACCTGTAGTGAGACCAGGGAGGGGAGAAATGAAACACATCTTTAAAGCGGGTTACATCTAATCCAGCCGCAGCGAGGGTATCGTTCCTCCGTGCCACTGCAGAGCAGAGAAGGCACCTCCAGAAACGCAGAGAAAAGCAGAGGGGGATACAAGATTGTGATTTAACAAATACATTTGCACCCAGCTCCCGTGTACGGTTTTGTGTGGTCCAGCCTGCCAGCACACGTTCCTCCCCCTACACATGCAAGTTTTGGTTATTCTTAAGCAGGAATGAGGATGTTTGAGAAAACCAGAGACCCAGGGGACTCAAAAAAGAGAGGAAATGTAATTTCTGTGCCTACGAAGGGAAAGCTGGAAATGCAAACAACCTGTCAGAGTTGGCGGAGAGCTGGAGATGGGCGCTCTGGGCCAGGAACGGCCGAGAAAGGGGCTCCGCTCCAGGACACCTCCCTGCTCCAGCTGTCACCCGCTGTTTGCATCCAGTCCTTGCTGCCAGGGGAGCACCCCACCAAGCCTTCGAACTGGCAGTTAATCCCGGGTGACAGTTTGCTCCCTGGATCAGAGCGTTAACCCCTCCAGTGCTGCTGGTACCATACTGGCTGGGCGGGTGGGTGGGCGCAGAAGGGTTAAGTCAGCGAAGTCGCCGTTAATCAGATTGGAATCTGGTTTAATTGCAGGTTGCCTGTGATCCTTGATGCCTGCTCTTACGAAGTGATGGAAAATGACAAATATTTATCCCTGCTCTAGCAGCGGCCCTTTATCTTCCCACACTGTCATCAAGTTTTCCAGCCCGGCTTTCGGGAGAGAAGAGCGTAAGCAGATACTATATAAGGGTAAAAGCTGGTTTGGGCAGCTGTCAGATTTTGCATTCGCAGCATTCCTGGGAGGAGAGGCTGGGGGAGGAGGTGTGAGACACTGGAGGTAGATCATGGGCACCCAGGTGCTTCCTGGGGTCCCCACTACCCAGGGTCCCCACTGCCTGAGAGGAGGAGATGCCCAGGGAGCACAACGGGCACCTTTGATGGGGCACGAAAAATGGGGGAGTACATCCTGCCCTGCTAAGGAGATGAACCCTGAGTTAGGTGTGGGACAGCCTGCCGTTATCCTTGAGCTAGGGAAAGCTTTCCTCGCTGTTGCGCAGAGATGTGGAGTGGTGAATTGTGCTGCTGCATTGCCCTCGTACCCCCACACCCCCTGCACCGGCCATGCTGGGACCACACGGGCAGGCAGAGATAAATGCCATCAGGAAGGCACAGGCTGGGGAAAGCAAGGCAAGCAGGCAGCTGCAGCAGTCACGCAAGCGTCCGCCGCTTCAGATACGGTGACACTGTGATTGGGGTGGTGGCCTGGCCATGAGCAGGACCGAGCCCTCACCAAATAAACTGGGATTTCTCCCAGAGGAGTTGCAGCGCTGTGAAGAGATGCCCGGCCACAGCCAGTTTGTGGCTACACCAGGCTTTCCAGAAAAAGGTTGTTTCCCCCCTCAAAAAAAAAAAAAAACCAAGAAATACACAGGAGGATTTGAAATCTCTCCCTCCACCAAATGCCTTCAAGTAAATAGATTTTTAAATATTAGAAAGAAATAAATTGCATTCTGTCTCCTTGGCTTAGAGGGGTCCTACGGGGAGCTCATCAGCCTTTCGCTGTTCATGGATTTACCTTGCTACCATGGGTTGCAATATTGCCCTGGATGGTTTTGTCTCCCAGACATCCTGCAATATCTTAACTCCCGTCAAGCGCTGCCTTTCTTTCCTCCTCAGTGCTCGGGGTTTGGACAGCCGCCAACGTCCTCTTTAAACGTTACCAGAAGGACTGGCAGGAATTTAGCCCGAACTCATTACAGGTCCCGCATGCGTTCGGCTGGGGGTGAGGGCTGGCCTCTTTTGGGACCCTGACAGAAAATTTAAATTGAAATGGGAGGAGAGAGGGGAAAGGGCCCTATGGAAAAACAAAATTCCTGACAAGGATGTGTATATTAAAACTCCCCGTTGGCTGCATGTCCTGTTGCAAATCGATAGCCCCGTCCCCCGCAGCATGGGCTGCCGCCGTTGAAAGTTGAAAACATTCCGGTAATTGCACGGACGTGCTGATGACATGGTTATCCCATGCGTGCCCAGGCTGAGGATTGGGGGGGCTTTACACACCCCAAAATAGTGGCTTTGCTCCCCCCCAGGGTAGCTCCATCCCCCCAGCTAACACACCAGAGCTAAGGGTGTCCCCTGGGAGCGGTGGCCCTGGTACTTGTTGCTGGTGACTTCTGATTTCCCTGCTGCAGGGATGAAATTAGGGAATTCCCTTCAACTTGAAGCTCTGCTCATCTCTTCTGCGCTGTTTCACCTCCTTTGGGGTTTTTTGCACCACGCAAAACCATCATCACTTAGCACTACTTAAACACAGTCCCTGCTTGAGCACTCCCCTCTATGCTTATTGCCACCCGATTCTACATGGAAAAACCCCTCGACTCTCTGCCCCGAGGCACAGCAGCACCTACAGAGGTTGTTCAAGTAGAAAACAGTTTTTAAAAAGGGGTATTTTATCTTGCCCAGAATGAGGTTTACTTTCCGCCCAGTGCTGAGATCTGTTGGTGACTGAATAACAACACACGTACAAAAATAAAGCTAAGAAATAATAAATAAGTAAACTAATGACAAAAATTTGAACTACTAAAAGAGACATTCATTTCAGCCTCTTTAAACCCTAGGGTGCACAAACACGTGGAGGAAGGAAGTCTCCGTTAAATATTGAGCATCAAGATCCTTCAGAAGAGGTGGGGGAGGTTGCAGCGGCTTCGTCTCCAGATTGCCGTAAATTCATCTCTAGATCGCTTCATTAAACTGATGCAACTGGGCTTCTCTTCAATCAGGTTGCGGGTGGTTAAGTGAAGGTGGTTGCAACCGCTCCGATGCTGATATTGTGAATGAATACCTGCACCAGGAGCTGCACCTGGCTAACTGAACCCAACGGGGTTCATCCTTGAGCAAGAGCAGACCTTCCTACAATGCCTTCCAGCAACGTCAAAGAAAACCAAGGTTAACATCCAGGATAATTAATAGTCTGTTTGTTTGTTCTACAAACAATCTTTTCAGATGCTCAGACCAATCTCATCCATCTTAAACAGATGAGAAAAGACACATGTCCAATTAAAAACAAAATCATTGAGTCATTTGCAAATCACCTTTATCTTCATCCTAAAGCTCTACCAAGCATCCTCATTATGGTGCTCGGCCCTCGGCAATTATCGAGGAGTGTGTGTCTCTGGTTTCTCCATGCCCCTGACAAGAGCTGCACCCACGCCAAGGTGGGAAATGGGAACAGTGTGCGGGAGCAGGGCAATGATCATGGGAATGGGGTGATGATCAGAGGAAGGAGGAGATGACCATGGAAACAGGGTTATGCTCATGAGAGTGGAGAGATGACCATGTTGGAAGTACCCTGCTTACCATGATGCTCTGCCCTTTCAGCCCCTGATGCCACGCTGTAGAAATGGTATTTTTGCACTTCTGTGAGCCATTTCTGTGGTACCCAAGAGCTTCAAGCTCTGTGCTGTGGTCGTCTCCCACCCTTCCCGTGCAGCACTTGCATTTTCCACCCACAGAACTCAAACCAGCGCCATTCACAGGGTGTGAACAAGCGATGGAGGCATTTAAAATTCATCCCATGGCTGAGTTGTCCCTGCTGGGACTGGCGGGTGCTGGCACCCATCTGACAATGGAGCTGAGCTCCCCGGCGCTGGTGTGCCATGTGGGCTGTGCCAGCGGTGAACTGCTCCTCACCCTGCTCATCCTTACCCGCTGGAGGGAGTTCCTTTGCTGGAACCCAGAAGAGATGATCCCCCTGTTCCCCCTCCCCAACACATGAGTTTGCACATGAGTTACAAACTCAACGACCAGCTGATAGCTGAGTATTGGCTTGCTAATTAAATGAGCAGGGTTCAGTCAATCATTAAATTGGATTGAATTAAATTGAATTAGATGGTGGCTGTGGGCTAACATCCCAGGGCGAGCCCGGCTGTGATGAGATCTCCCTGTGCAGTGTACCCCGGAAGAGCTGGCATGCTGCAACATGGATGTGATAGGAGGATCACTGACTGCTTCCCCTCGCAGGAACATCCCCCGGGAATAATTTATCTCCTAGCCCATATGAACTGCACTCAGCTGCTGGGTTTCTAGAGGAGAGGGTTTCTCCAGCTGGCCCTTCACCAGTGTCAGGAAGCTGGTGTCCATGAGGCCTGACCTTCCTGCTTTCAAGTCAAAGATAAATAGCCATGGAGGAGGCTTGAAAAGACCAACTGGCTCCTTTGAATGTAATATGATAAAACAAACTGTGTGTGATATTTGACAATGGGAGCAGATGACCCCCCTCCCTTTTAGCCGTACTGTCATGCCCCTTGTGCAGGGGTGAACTGGACCACGACAGAGATCCTTCATGCCTGTGAGACCAAGAAGTGAGGTACTAGCGTGAATGGAAAGCGTGAGCTGCAGCAGAAGGCACATCCTAGAGCAACTGGGTCTGTCACATGGACGCAAGAGGGTGAAGGTGGCTGGGACACACTCCTCTGCCCCAGCCTCTGAGCTGTCCTGAGCCGGGAGCAACTGAGATGTGCCCGAGGCAGGCAGCAGGTCCAGCCTGGACTGTATCTCCTCTTCCACAGCAGAAGCTGCATTTTGCACCCTGGGAGAAGCACTTGCACATCCATGGTGAAAATCTCCAGGCAAGAACCTCAAGGCCAACATTCCAGGACCGTAAACCCACCAACGAGCCCCAGAGCAGTGGCTGAAATGTGGCCGTGCTGCTGGAGCCGCCGAGCGGGATGAGTGGCTCCCTGACCTGCCGTGCTCGGACACGCTTGTGCCCTGACGTTTGAGTCCACTGACGGACAACCGGACGAGCTTCTGCTGGCCCAGATGGTGAGAGTTATTTATTCAAAGACTGGAGAGGGGCTGCAGTGACAGGCTGCTCGTGAGCAGGCAGCAGCTATAAAAAGCCCTGCAATTGCCTTCCAAGCTGGTGATTCAATAACAAAATGCAAAAGTAATATTAAAGCTGCCTGCCGTGCCAACTGCTGGCTGTCTGCAGCAATAAAAATGCCGTAAATCAGCTCCAATTAAAGACTACACCGAGTCTAACAGAAGGCTCCATTTGAAGCTGGGAAAGTCCCCGGTATGCCGAAATCGCCGGGGCAAACCCTGCGTGCCGTTGCTTGCCGCTTGCAGGGGACTGGAGATGGTCAGAGGGTGTAGTGCTGCAGCCTGGTCCTGCAAAAGCACACTTTTGAACTATGAGAGGGTTTTACACGGTTAGGAGAGCTGGCAGCACCTGTGCCCCATGTCCAAACACGAGGCAGGGCTGGGGAATGCTTTTCAGTGGTTTTCCAAGCAGACACAAGCTCTCAGGGTCAGGTCTGAAGAAACTGAAGTTGCTGCTAGCCCTGGAGACTGCTCGGAGTCTGGTGGGACCTGCTGGTGTGCTTGGGCATGTCCATGCGTTCTTCAGGTGAACTTCGAGCAGCTCACACCTGATGAGGTTCTGACCCAAGAGGAAGGATTTGGTTCCTTCAGTCCAGCCAAGGGCCACCATGGGGTGATGAGAAACGGGCCCTGGGCAGCTGCCCCTTGCCCACTCCCCAGCCACAACGAGAGCTCAGCTTTCCCACGCTGGGGCTTTGGTGCAGTGACCTCTTTCAGGGACATCCCCCCAATTTCTGCCCAGCCCCTCCAGCACACGGCCAGCCCAAACCCCAGACCGTGCAGGAGACTTGTGTTCCTTGGCATAATTTTTGTATTTTTATACAACAAATCTAAAAAAACCCTGCTGGGTTTGCCCAGCTACAAATGGGGCATTTAGTTGAAATTCTAAAACATTCTGTGAACCCTGCCAGCATGGGAAGTGGGACAAAGGAAGGAAAGTGAGGGGGTAAATAGGGTTTCCAGCCTATTCCAGTGCTGTACCAGTAAGGATGCATGAGCCCTGCCTATGGGAAATGGAGATGGGGCATGAGAGAGCAGGCTACAAATAAACCTCACATCCAAAATGCGAGGAGGGGAATCTTTCCCATTGGGAGAGGTATGCGTGGCGCGCTCATCCTGCTGGCATCCGAGCACCTAATCTTGCAGTTGTGCTGAGTAAAGGCCAGTTCTGGACGAGGCAGAGATCCCCAGGGAAACGTGCCCTTTGCAAGTGGCTCCATGGGAAACCTCCACCATTTTCTTTACTATTTTTATGTCTCCAAAATCCTAGCTAGGTTGAACTAGATGATCTTCTGAGCTCCATTTCAGCTTGAATTACCCTCTGACCCTATCATACCTAAGAGACTTTTCATCTGCCCTTTCTACAATATAATGGCTAAATTATTTTCTCTTAAAAACAGAACTGCAAGTGAGAAGTTCTTGTGCAATGCAAACTGGTGTAACTGGGATGAGAATCTGGCCCGGTGAATCGTAATTTCCCAGCTAGCCAGAAGGAAAAGGGCAGCTCCCTAAACCTGCCGCACGTGGTTTTCCCGGGGATGATTTCCGATCTCTGGGTGTGGTGAGCGAGGCGGGGGAGGACAGATTTCGCAGACAAGTTCCTGCTTCGCAGGGAAAAGGCAGGTTCAGATTTCTGTCTGGTTTTTAGCGGAGGCTTGCGAATGAGCCCTCCTTTTCCTTGAGGGAAGAGAAACACGCGCCAAACCCTTGCGCGGAGGGTGGAAGGCATGATTGTGAAAATCCTGCTCTACCTTCTCGTCCTCTGCTCTTTCCCAGTGTGATGGATGGGGGAATGGGGAAGGAAAAGAGAAAGCAAGGAGCTGGTGAGCACCGCTCTCTGTGCGTGCCTGGGTCTCGCTCCTAGGATGACTGCAGCAGGCTGATCCGAGATGGATCTCATCCCAGGTCCTCCCCTTGGCCCTTCACGTTCGAAGAACCTCGAGATTTTCTATGGAGTGTCTTGGCTTCCAGCAAAACCTGTCAGAAAATGACTGTGTGGTTGTTAGAGGCTTGCTTGGAGTGCAAATCTTTCATTCTGCTGCTCAGATCTTGACTCATTTACTGCAGAGGTGGCTATTTTTGCTGATCTGACATCAGGTTCACAGCAGCCTGTCCGACCAACTATTGTGCAATCCCCTTTTGTGAGTAAGAAGCAGACTTTCCATTCCTGATTTAGCTAACTTTTTAAACTATCCAGGACTAAAATATATGATGGGTGAGACAATGAAGCTCATATTTGGTGCTGATCCCTGCGCGGCGCCCTGGAGAACACCTCCTGTTTCAGAACCTTTCCTATTGACATATGAGATAAAATAAACGGCGCGCTCCTGGAGGACAGCGTGCTTCGAGAAATAAGTGTAACCTCATCTTACTGTAATTTATTGCGTCTCGGAAAGCTTTGAAACTCAAGCATTAAGTATGAGGCTTGAATTTCCAATTCCTTTTAAGCTTCTCCCATATAAATATTTACTATAAAGTACTTTTATTGTAGAATAATTTTTCTTTTATTTCTACACTGCTGTGTTTTGATCCCATGAAACAAAGCAGGCAGTTTTTACATGAGCAACTCTGCCTTTTCCTCGCACCTTCCTTCTGAAGGTGTCAAAGCACATTATACACCCAACGTGATCTCCCTTCTGACATGGCAAACGGGCGTAACGATGTCTCTTCCCTTTGCAGGGTGAGCGAGGGCAGGGAAGGAACCGTGGCTGCCCAAAGCCACAGCAAGTCAGGATTTGAACTGGAATCTGAATTCGCATGGATTTTTTTCATGTGTCCCCTTGTCATCACTAAGCACAGACCATGCCTGTGCATATGCAACTCCTACGTTTAAATATTTAATTCTAAACCCTGGCTCAGTATTGTTCAGTATCTGAAGTTACGGAGAAAAATTTGACCGAGAAAGATGCTAAGATGTCCTGCTTTGCAGAGACATGGGGCTCCTGTGGGAAGCCAGACCTGAGTCTGTATGTCTTGGAGATGCACCCAAAACCTGCCGCAGTCAGAAAGCAGGGCAGGGAGGGAGTATGCCAGGCTCCGCAGGAAGCGAAGTTGGGAAATAATCAAGGAACGAGGGTTGTTTGATTACTGGTGGGTGGTGGCAGGGACATGGGACAGGACAAGCAGCTGGTGGATGTCAGTTGTGTGCTCTGCCGTTGCAGAAGTTCGTTCTGCCCAGCAATGCCCAAAGCAGACTGGAGACGGAGGCACACATTTCCCAGTATGGAAATTAGCTTTCCAATACATGCCAACAGTAGTAAGACCTCTAAATTAGAAAGGAACAGAGCATCTTTGCTTAAATCCTCCACATTGTTCTAAAAATCTCATGCACTGCTTTAAACTTAAGTGGTTCTTATTTACCTGTTCAGGTTCCAGCTCTGGAAATACTCACGGGACATGCTCTGCCTTAAAGCACACGCATGACCTAGTAGCAACGGTGTCATTAGCCTTTTGTTTAAAGGCAGGGAAACAATTTTAGGATTAGGGATCAACTGAGTTTCTATTTCAAATAAAAATCCTTTATAAAAGATGTTTCTTGCTGCTTTTCCCAGTCTCCTGGGGAAGATAAAAACATAATCTTTCCCTGCATGGGTTAAAGGCATTCCGTGGATTTGGGGAATTCCCTCCTAACACCGGCCTGGATAAAAATAATTGTGTGATAAAAATAATAACTCAATGCTATAACCCTGACACACTCCATGTGGCATCCTCAAAGATTTTCCATGGAAATCATTTTCTAAAAGAAACTAAACTCAGCTTGTCTCTAGAATAATGTTTTCTGGTTTTATTTTTCTTTTGAAAGACGCTATATGCCTAAAAGTGGAAGTTTTGTGACTGAAGCCCAAAGCAGCGTGTTGTGGAGGTGCTGACCCGGAGCGTGAGGACGTCAGGGTATAGGTGCTGCACCAGCCCAAGGCCTCGGCCGCCCCAACGGGCGTCCGTAACCAGTGCACAATGCTGCTCGCTGGTTTTCCACAGGGAGCAAAATACTCATCAGGCTGTTCTGTGGCATAGCCCCGGTGCTGCTGAGGGGCTGGCCCTGCTCCACGAAAGCCAGCCGAGCACCTCATGGAGACCTGTTGGCTGAGCGACAAAAAATTGTAAATCCTAGGAGGTGCGGCGTGCTGGATGCCTGTATTTAAGAAACCCAAAGTCCGTGCGGTGTTGGCCTTGCTCTGCTGCCTACAGCGGCTCGCCACGCAGCTCAGCTGTCCCGACCCCGGGAGTGGCAGTCCTTGCAAAGCGAAAAACAGCTGGGGAGTAACCAGTTCAGCCTTTTGGCTTTCATCTACCTGCGTTTGCGAGTCAACACCCTTATTTTTCGGTGAAACAGGATGTACGAGACCTCCCACTGACATGGTAATTAAGAGGGAGACTTTCATATAAATCCAAGTGCCAGGAGTTGCGCATGAACTGATTTGTGTGCAGAGATGAGCAGAGATGACCGAATGATTTCCAGCTCTGTGCCAAGAGCCTGGTTCTCCACGTTTTACCCTACTGCCTCCCTTTTTGAACCGCGCAACTCATCCAAAAATGCTAAGTTGTATTGAAATGCCAGATGCTGCTTTGAAACATTTCCCTTTGTGCAAGTAGTCCATAGAAAGCCCTGCTTCCTAAGCACAGGGGAAATAGGAGACATCGTTAGTCCTGTCCCTAGGCACTGCCTGACACTCCCAGCCCCTTCCTGGGATCCCCTGCTGCAGCTTTGCCCTGTGCCAGGCTCGATGCTCCTTCCTGCTGCTTCTCTCTGCTCATCAGCTTGGTCAGAAGGATCTGCTGCAAATTCCTTCCACCCAAATAGCTGTAATTCCTGAGCCACTTGCATTTGCATTGGGTCTGGGCGGAGAAACGAAACCCGCAGCTCGGGCTCGCTCTTAGCTACCTTGCTCGCACACAGGGCTGGAGCAAGCCATCGTTGTGGCAAGAGGTTGTGCCCGTTTCCCGGAGGTTCAATGCACCACACGGGATTTCTCTGAGCCAGGGAGCAAAACACAGGAAAGATTTTGCAAAATAATGGGGAAGGCCACCATGATGTTGAAGCTCTCCATCTTGAAATCCTGTGCCTGCTGAAGCAGTGGCAGCTCCGGAGCGCGTGGGGCAGTTCCCACTTGGAACCCATCCGTGTGAGCCTAAGAAACTCTCGGAGACTCTGCAAATGGCTTTTTTTTTTTCCCATGCTGCAGCCTCTTGATCCAGAAAAGATGCTGGAGGGTTCCAAAAAGCCTCAGGATTATGTTTGAGGAAGGAGAACACCACGCATGTGAGCACGAGCTCAGCTGGCCGGCCTGGGGCAGAGGAGGCTGGGGCAGCTCGGTGGCGGCTGAACGGCCTCCACGCAGGAATGTGCTTCGCATGGAGACACTGGACCGGATCTGGGGGCTGGGAGACCACGTCAGACTTGCAGCGAGGGTTGGGGTTTTATTTTTAATAGTCAGGGTAATTATCCCCGGGAGCCATTACTGAGGGCTGCGGCGGAGTTTCTAGAACTGGAAGTTCGGGAATCGGCTCTGGGTGCTTTTCTGCTGGATCGCCATCCCGCCCAGGGCCTGGAAACGGGTGACGGCCACCTCCGACGGGCACCGCGGAGCAGGGCGTGAGGCGACCCCCGGCACGGCGGGGCCCGGCGGGAGGGCAGCGCGCTTCCAGCGCCCGCGGACGGGTTTCCCCGTTATCTCTCACGTCGGTGGAAGCTGGCGCAGGGGCCGGAGGGGGGGGGGGCGAAAAACCCTAAATCGGTCCAAAATGCAGGGTCGCCGCCGGGGCGGGGAGAAGGGGGAAACGTGGGTGGGAGAGCGGGAAGCGCGCTCCCGCGCGCACGCCCCGCGCTGCAGCACCGCGCGCACCGCTCGCTGCAGCGCCGAGGCCGCGCCGCGCCCCCCGCCGGGCGTGCTGCAGCGAGGGGCGGAGCTCGCCCCGACAGGCGTGGCGGGCGGCCAGTGAGAGGAGCGCTGTTGGCCGATGGGCGGGCGGAGTCCGCCAATGAAAGATGAGGAAGCGGGGCGGCGGGAGGAGGCGGGGTTTGGAGGGTAGCGTGTGGAGGTTGCTATGGCCATGGCCGGAGAGCGGCCGCGCCGCGGACCAATGCGCGAGCGCGCTGCGGCGGACGGACGTGGACGCCGCCCAATGGGAGAGCGGCGGTCGGCGGCGGCGGCG
>WHYT01016203.1:180927-224510 GCA_009806455.1 Tetrax tetrax
CTGCGCCGGGGAGGGGGCCGCTCCCGGGTTCCGGCGGGCCCGAGCGGCCCCGGCCGCCTCCTTTGTCCTTCGGCGGCGGCGGGGCCTGCGGCCCTGCGAAGGGGGCTCGGCAGCAGGAGGGCGGCGAGCATCGGCCCTCGGCGCCCGGGGGCGGTGCGGGTTCTGCGGCTCCTCGGGCTGCCCCTGTCCTTGAAAATGCCCGGGCTGCGCTGAGGGATGCCACTCCCCATCTCTGCCGGTGCTCCCCCCGCCCCCCTTTTGTTTAGAGGAGCAGAACATGTGTAGGGTTTTTTTTTTTTTTTTCCTTTTTTTCCACTAGTCGTCTTTTGGGAGTGCTGGATTCCTGCATGATAAATGTGCTCATTTGTGTATTTCATTTGAATGCCATTGTTAACAGAGGAGCCCTGGGTAGAGTGAGCTGCAACTTGCTTTGCTGCTGCGGAGGGTCTTTTGTGATGGGCTCTGTGGGATTAAAAGCCGAAGTAGAAAAATGACCCTGAAGCTGTCTGTGATCTCTCGATGTTAGGTATATTCCCCAGGAACTGGCATCAAGTCAGCCCATGCGTTCATTTCAGCCTTTAATTCCACTGGGGAACAATAATGATTAATTTTGTCATATGAGGTTTTTTTGACCTCTAGATTTCACTACATCTAAGTGTGTGCAAAAACGAGACCGAGCTTAGCATAACTGTGTTTGGCTGCCTGTCATACCTGGCCAGGGAGCCTTCAGAGACTTGACGCCAAGATGCATTTGCGCGCGAGGGCGGCAATGGTGTTTCAGGTCTTTGTCGGAACTTCAGCTGTAGTCTAGCACAGTGGAGACACACAGCTATTCGAATTGGGGTTGAAGGCTCAGATATTAAATTTGTGGGCTTCTTGAGCTAACTGTAGCAATCCTTGACTAATTTCTTCATTTTCCTGACTGAGGAGTCCAGCTGTCACTTAAGGTGTCCCTTCAATGACTGCCTTTTCCTTCACTGGATTTTTCTCTAAGAGGCTCTTCTGAAACATACTTTAAATGTTGAGTCATCACCTTTTGATTTGAATTAAGCTGCCCGTAGTAAACGGTCTGCTCCTCAAACCTCTGAAGGGTTCAGTGACTTTGTGCTTACTTTACATTAAGGTTGGTCAATCTAACAAATGTCCATGCTGTAGATGGAGACACAACTATTGTGTTTAATTACATGTTCTTCTGAGGATGGGTGTGTTGCAGAACTTCCATCGGGGTGCATACCATAGTATGAAAGATGACAAACGCAGTTTGCGAAACCGTCCTTGCTTTTGAAGCTAAGCTTTAGGTTACCTGCTGGAAAAGGCTACCATTAGCTAATGTAACATTCTTCAGCAGAAAGGATGTTGTGTGTGAAAAAAACAAGATACTTAATGACCCGAGTACTAGGTGTCAGGCTTGACCTTGTTGCTCCTCAGGCAGTTACAGATGAAACTGCTAGCTCTAGGAATCCTGGATGTGACAGTATTATTAACTCAAGTTACAGTGGCCTCTCTTAGATAGAGGCAAATGGGTAAAACGAGCGTGCTGGAGCTCTTGTCAGCAGTTTTTCTTTCCCCTTCAAATTACCCATGAAGCTGTTGGAAAATCTAACATCAGTCCTTGCTGCATCTTAAGCCTCGAGGTAAACTTGAGATCTAGAGACATTTTCTTGGAATATGGTAATGTCGGTGCTCACGACTGAGAACAGAAACAGGCTGTAGAAATGCAAAGTCTTACGTTTTTTTGGGAAGAATATGAGCAAGAGTTAGCTAGCTTAATGGCCTCTAGAAACTTCAAGTGTCTAAAGTTCCTGCCTGTAGTTGAAAATCCACATTTTAAAACATTCTTGCTGCCTTCTGGTTACTGTAGTTATCTATCCCCTGAACATGTTTTTATATTTTTATATTTTTTTTTTCTTACTGTTCAATTGAGGTTGAGTTTACTGGCAAGCTTTTGTCAAATTTGCTCTTCCTATTTAAGCACAGAAGACAGATCTGTGTTTTTCCTGCTTGTAGTTCTCATATTTGTTGCAATGCCTCTCCATAGTTGGCGTACAATTAGAGCCAGTTTATAGAGTTTCCTGTGCTGGGTCTGGGATCATACTTGCCAGGTCATTTTAACTTTTGTATGGCTGTTTGTTTGTTTATTCAGAGGGCTGCTGTGTGACTAGGTGCTCCCAGTTGTATAGCAACTTCTTTAGACTATGGAAGAAACTAGCGATGCTTCTTTATCAAGAGAAGATACAGTTATTAGAAAGAGATCATTTAATTGGTGTGTCATAGCTCTGTCTGTTTAATTGGTAAGAATATGGTATGTAACGTACTCTTTACTTTCTTCCTCTCCAATTTACAGGGTAACTGATAGTGGACACCTTCACTTCCTACAATGGCACAGAGATCTGGACAGGAAGATCCGGAGAGATACCTCTTCGTGGATAGGGCTGTGATCTACAACCCTGCCACCCAGGCTGATTGGACTGCTAAGAAGTTGGTGTGGATTCCTTCAGAGCGCCATGGTTTTGAGGCAGCCAGCATCAAGGAGGAAAAAGGGGACGAAGTGTTGGTTGAACTGGCAGAGAATGGAAAGAAAGCACTAGTCAATAAAGATGATATTCAGAAGATGAATCCCCCCAAGTTCTCTAAAGTGGAAGACATGGCAGAATTAACCTGTTTAAATGAAGCCTCTGTATTGCATAATTTAAAGGATCGGTATTACTCTGGGCTCATCTATGTAAGTACTAATTACTAGATTCATTATGGGTGCTAATTCAGCTGAACTTACCTGATTCCCATTCCTTTACCTGTTTGAAATGGAGAAAGTGGGTCTTGCCTCTAATTTTGATAGCCTTAATACTTTGTGTCCGTAGCATTTAGATTAGGCCAGGGTCTTTTTTTCCATGCTGTGTACAGGTCAAGAACTCTGTGGTCATAAAACAAATAATAAAAAAAAAATTCTCCTATGGAAATAATTCTGCAAGCATCTTTCAAAAATAGAATGCTAAATGGCAACTCTGGGTGCTTAGCTCATGCCACTCGTTAGAGCGCTTGCCTCAGACATACTTAACTGATACAGTGAATAGTATCAAATGGCTTGTTTGAGCTGACGAGAGATTACAAAACCTAACTTTGCTGAATTACTGTTGTTTAATTGCTCATATGAATAAGCATATATCTTGTTTTAACTTGCTGCGTATTAAAAATTATAATAAGAGGCTGTGCTATTATTTAAAAGCTGAAGTTGGAGAGCGCCAGGAATGCAAAATGTCTTTTTGGAATCTAATATCAACTTAGTGGGCCAGGAAAGAATGTGTTCAAGTGCTTAAAATAAACCAATAAGATAAAGCTTTATTTTTTTTTTTTCAGTGGTTTTGAAGCACTGATTGGAACATCTGGCTTATCACAATCTTTCTCTAGAGTTAGAAATCCCAGTGCCATTGATGCTGCTTCTCACTCCGTCCCTCCCTTGAGCAATGTTAAATGAGCGTCTGTGCCGTACGGTTTAAGAGTAGCTCCTTGTCTCTTGGCAAAGCGATTGCATAGTGACTTGTTGAGTCAGAGTATCGTTAAGAGCTACAAGTAGACTTTCTATCTTAAAAGAAACTGGAACATCTGCTTGAATGCTTGGCTCATTTTAATAAACACTTGTTCTAAAGCTTAAATCCATTTTATTTAGTTCTGCTAGTTACTTGGCTCATTTCCCCTCCATCTAGGTCTTAATGGAGTACTTTTTTTTGCTTGGCCCTTGGTAATATTTGGACTTATTAAAAATTATATGCAACTTCAAAATACTCTTTATGTTTGTGCTGCTTTGAGTTTTCATTGTGGGTTTTTGGTTTTTACTCTTCCAAGGCCTTCCACCAAGGCCCTTACAGCAGAGCTCAGCAAAAAACACTTCTGGAATGCTTCCTGCAAGCTTATAAGTAAGCTAATTGGATAATTAGTAAGGACTGGATTGAAAATTAAAAGTAAACAAGTTGATAGGTCAAAAGCTTTCAGTATATGTATCAATTATAATGCTGGTTGTTATGAAATTCATTATAACTGTTGTAACTGTATTTCATTATGAAGGTTAAAAGCTGAAGGCCTCAAATGTCAGAGCAAGCTCCAGTCCAAGGACTCCATACAGTAAACATAGCCACAGATGCTTCTGGAGGATGGCGCTGAGAACCTGGCGCTCTTCTGTAGACACAGATGATCCAGTACTGTGCAACTTTGGATGGCTGACAGATTAAAATATTCTTTGTGAAAGGCTAGCTTATCATGTGGAGTTTAAGTGATATCTTTCCCCTGCCGCTTACCAAAAAAGTGCTTTCTGTTTTCATTCTTTAACTGTTGAGGCAGACTCTAAAACTTGGTTCCTTGGCACTGAGATACTGCTGTCACATAGGAGGACTGGTATATTACTAATGACCTCCCCTTCCCTCAAACTGGAAGAAGTTGGTTGGGATCAAGAAGCTAATGGATTTCTTGGCCTTAACCGGAGGCCTGAGTTACAGGGACGTTACTGGAGGATGCTCCTGTTACCACAGATGTTTCTGTGCAGCTGTAATAGTGATTTCTTGTTTGAAATTAAAACTCAGCTTATTTTTTGGAGGGGAAGGAAAGCGGTTGTGAGTACTGTTACTGTAGAGGCTGAATACTAGCAAAGATCAATAGGCCAGAGGGAAACTTGATCAAGAACTTGAGCTGGTGGGGGTTTTAGTGCAGTTCTGGTAGAGATCTCCGTCAAGGATCCTTAAACCTCTTGACTGTGGCACACTCATTGCTGCTGCTGACTGCACAGCCCAGAGCCATTCCCATTGCCTGTGTAACCTGTTGATGTTCGCTTGGTATAAAGAAAAGAGCCAATATGAACTGGGCTGTTTAAGTAAATTACAGTGATTTGGCTGTGACAAAAGTCAGTTCAAGGTATGTTTTGATTTCCAGTTAGCACTCATAATAACCAAACGAAAATTTTACATTTTGGTGTTGATCTCAAATAGTTAAGATGGAGATGGTGAATCTGTTTTGGTTTTCTCTAGTTCACAATAGACAGCATATAGTATTGCTTTTCTAGGAAGTAGAAGATGAAAGACTGCCAGCTGAAGTCGATACATGTTTCCTTTCAATCCCTAGAAAGGAAGCAAACAGGCTGAGGCATTTGGTTAGTGGTTCTGGTCATCGGTTTATAATCTGCCTCTTCAGGATGACGCAGCTGGAGGAACAGAGAGGGCTGACTAAAGCTAGCTAGTGCCAGTGGGCATGGCCTGGGCACTGATGCTCACTTCATCAAGAAGAGTTTCATGTAACATCTAAGTAGGGATGGCGAGGACTTTCTGGAACTTCTAGCATTTCTAATGGCTGCCAAGTGGTGTGATCTTGGCCTCCGAGTTGCATTATTACGGTGCTGTGGGAGATGAACACAACTGGAGAATGTGGAAAACCAGTGGCTTGTAAAAGCATGGTGTCCATGCTTGGTTCTGGCTTTATTTCTGATCTCTTCATGACAGCAGAGAAGATGAAAGGTAGTAGGACTTGTACAAGAGCTGCTGGGAAGAATAGCTGGAATGTCAACTGCAGTGATGCCAATTTTGCTCTGGAGATGACATAACTTTATTTCTTGCTGCACGTTTAACATCACCCATTCTTGCCTTAAGGCTTGAGTGTAACTGAAGAATATGTTAAAAGGATATTACCTAGAGAAGCTGTACTATCTTTGCAAATTCTTTTGAAGTATACTCTGTCTCTATATTTTGACCCCTGAGATTGGCTAAAGCTATCATTATGACTTCCTGCACTTGGACTTTTCTCCGTAACCCATCAATGACCAAGCATGATCCTACAGAGTCTCAGCATCTCTGAGATGATCTCTGCTCATATTTGAGGCTTGATTTTCATCAAGTGCAAGTGTTGGTTCTGTGAAGGTACAGCCATCTACAGCAGTTTTCTTTCTCACTGCTTCTACCTTTGGTAGGAGTTTTTGTTCTTCCTTAATGTTTCATAGCTGATTTTTTTTTTTTTTTTTTTTTTTTTTTTTTTCAAAATTTTGGCCTTTTCTAAGGGTATCAGCATTTCTTATGGCAGGGATGTATCATTTGAGTCACTGATGCTCTAAACTGGTCTCATGTCTTGCTGTAGTGACAGATTCTCATGGGTCTTGGTTACCATAAATGTTTGTGAGCTGTCAGTTCGTCAGCATTATATAAAAATTTACTATTCTGCCTGCTCTGCTGTAGAGTGACCAGCTTTAATGCTAGCTGCAGTGTGTAACCAGTAATATCCTTCATAGCTGTAGATCAGAAACTGGAGGTAGTTCACTGTAAGGGTACCTAGGAGTAATACCCAGAGGCCTTTGAAGATTTGGAATAAACATGGTTTTGCTCAGACTGTTTCTGTGATGATTCCTGAATATTGCTGTACCATGATGAGTTCCAGATATCTTTCTGGGGGCATTGCTTTAAGAAAGGAGTCTAGTTGTCAGAGGTTTTGAGTCACCAAGGTCTGTAGCCTAAGTGAGGAAACATCTTTATTTTTATGAGACTTGGGTGTAAAATACCACTGTGAAGACTTCTAGATATCAGCCTTGGATTTTAGTTTCTGTTTAAGTCACGTAAGCAAAATGTAATTTCATGGAGGCGAAAAAATAATCTTTAAATCAGACAATGAAATGGGGACGAGTGGATGTTAAGGGTCCAGCAGCCTTGAGCGCTACTAAAGTCTCAAGACCACTGTTGCCTTAATGCTTTGTGATGAGCTGTGATAGGAAAGGTTACTGCTCTGGTAATTCTCCTTGTCACTGCTTCACGAGGTTCAGGGTTTCTCGTGAACCAGCTTCCAAACTCTTCGTAGTCCAGTATGGCATTTGAACATGGGAAATCATGGACTTTGATTTTTAAACTGCCAGGCTGTAAGCTGTAGGTTTACAATGTTCAGGAGCATTTTGTTCATGGCTCAGAGGTTTGTGGTGTTAGTTTGCTCTTGCGGGGGGTGTGTGAAGCCCCGCTGAGGAAGTGACTTTGACTGTCTGAGCTGTAGCTGTCTCCTTCAGCTGGAGTCCTTTGGAAAGGGAGACATTTGAAATGGGTCTCTGGCTTTGGTGGCAAAGGATGGAAGTGGCAGGGGAGATAAGGAGGAGGATTTATTCTGAAAATACAGTGCTAGGAGGACACATGCTGCACTTGGTATGGAGGGGAGGAATACTTAGGTGCTTTGATGGAGAGCTACAAATAATGTCTGAAAGCTGCGAAGGAGTTTCTGGTGTAGGAAGAGGTGTCTACTCCATCTTGATCTCTCTGCACTTCAGTACAACAATATTAGCTTCAATGTCTATGCAAAAAGCTCATATGTAGGCATGTCAGTTATGTTCAAAATTAGGCTTCAACTCAAAGCTTACAATCTAATTTGACTCATGGCTGATGTGAAGGAAAGAACTGTGTTAGTATTTTTTAAAAAAGTTTTTAAGTTGTTTTTACCATTTTGTTTGCTCTGCACTTGGAAGAGAGTGGCTAGTTAGTGTGCAGTTTGAGAGTCGTTTTCACTTCAGAGCAAGATAATTCCTTTTTTTTTTTTTTTAATTCTGAATGTGAACTTTGACATATGCTATACCACTTCTAGAACTGCAAAAAGCAAAGTGCTCAGAAGTGTTCCTCATCACTCTTAATGTTTCAATGCTTTGTTAGGCAGCATTCTGGATATAACTTTCTTAGTATTTCAAACTTTTAAGTCTATTAAAAGCAATTCAGTTAATCAAAAAGCAGCTAGTTTCATAGATCAGGAATGTAAATACCTCACTTCTACTTAAATGGAAAGCAATTTGTTCTTGATATTGCAGACACTGACTGGAATTTGAATGAATAAGCTAAAGACTGTTAATAATTCTAAGTCAGGGTTAGGTGATGCTTTTTTCCAGGGCTTGTAGTGAAAGGACAAGGGGTAATGATTTTAAACTAGAAGGAGTGAGATTTAGACTATGTATATGGAGGAAATTTTTTACCATGAGGGTGGTGGAGCACTGTCCCAGGTTGCCCAGAGAGGCGGTGGATGTCCCATCCCTGGAAACATTCCAGGCCAGGTTGGCCGGGGCTCTGAGCAACCTGATCTGGTTGGAGATGTCCCTGCTCCTGGCAGGGGGGTTGGACTGGGTGGGCTTTAATGGTCCCTTCCCACCCAAACCCTTCTGTGATTCTGTAACCTTATACTTATTTTGTTAACGGAAATATTTATTCAAGTAAAATGGGTTTCTCACCAAGTGCACTAGCAAGCACTACGGTATGGATCTTGTCGAGGTTTGGTGTACCTCACTGATTTTCCAGAAAAGTGTAACGTCTGAGTTGCAGATGACTGTATTTTAATGGTCTGACTGGTAAGTGCAGGCTAATCTCTGAAAAGTCCCTGGATCAATGGCATGTTGTCTACTCATTGTGTCTGTAAATGTTTGAGTTTGATTACCTTTTCTAACTGACAGAAGATATCACAGGACCAAAAGTCTGTCTTCTGCAGTCAAAAATTCCCATTCCTGTACCCGGTGCAATTAGAGGGGATGAAGGAACTGCTCGCTCAAACACAGGATGTGATGAAGCTAGAGTAAAAGCCAAGATATTCAAAATCCAATGGGCCTTATAAAAATCTATTTCAAAAAATATTGCTGTTGCCACATCAGTTCTAGTCCCAGCTCTCCTGGAGGAAGTCCATTGCCCACAGTTGATGATCTGTAGCTTTCTGATACTCCCATAAATCATTGCAATTACTACTTAACTGCTTCCTGACCTCACACAGTCAAAAGGATTACAATTAATAGAATTTCTCAAATGCTTAACTTCTATTAAGCTACATCCGTGTCCAGATGGCCTCTTGCCTTGGTGTGACTGTATGTGGGATGTTCCCCTGGTGCTGTCTGTTGTTGGTGAGCCCATGACCTACATTTGGCCTAGAAAGTTTCAGGTGGGGACACGTGGCACAAGATGCATGCATTCTGTAGGTGAAGCCAAGTTAGAGAGGACTAGTTCTGCTGTTCTGTGAGGAGGGGCAAATAGATGGTGAAGCACTTTGAGGAAAGGGTTAGATTCAACTTCGAAGGACTCCAAACTCTAATGAACTATGCATTATCTTCCCCACCCACTATTCCACTTTTTTTAGCAAAGACTTTTTCAGAAGGGTTGGAAGCTGTTCACGTAAGGCTGAGGGCTCCTGGAACCTTGCTGCTAGTTATTGCTCTCTGTGTATGTGCCTGCTGGGTTTTCTTTCTACCAGTAAAGAAGAAAACGCGTTTACTGTTGCGCAATTCAAAATACTTCAGCAGATATTTTTTGATAATTACAAGTATTACCTTTGTAATTAGTGTGGAGCCATGTGCTACTTTCATTCTTTTTAAAGTACTTTCCATTTTATTGGGGCAGAAGAGGGAAAGAATGAAAAATATGCTGTAGTCCCCAGTTCCAGAGCCTGCTGTGGGTGGAAGCTCTTATAAAACTGCACTTGAGAAGCTGTCTATAAGCTGTTTCTTCTCTTAAGCCGCTGCCTCCTGTGAGGCCAGAGTGTAACCTAGAACAATCTGTGTTATTATATAAGCTTCTGTGTTCTAATTGCTTTAATTTTCCTGCTGGTCCACTTGGGAATGTTCCACATTACTGAGTTTTGAAGACTGGTATTAAAAGAACCTGCAAGAAATTGAGTTTGTTACTTAATTTCATCTTTTCCTTAACACAACCCAGTCACTGGATCTAGTACCTAAGATATGGCAGAAGAAATGCTGGGGTTCAGATTGTAAGGGCTGTTTAGATGCAAGAACTTGTTTTTAAATTAACTCTGATTTTTGGGAGATTAATAAATGTGATCAAGTTGAAATGTCTGAGGGATTTAAGGGAAATGAATCAATGCCTTCCTTTCCCTTGGGCAAGCAAAGGTATGAAAAAGTGCATGTTCTTGCAAATATTCTGTTTCTATTAAAAATGGTAGTTTAGCAGCCTAAAGTTGAAGTGCTCGGTGGAATGCACTGTGTTGCAGGACACCCCTTCATGCTGTATGCTTGCATCAGAAGTCACAGGTAGCCTGTTGTAAGCAGTCTTTAGAGTGGTCAAGCTCCAACCTGCAGCTATACAGGAGCCTTGTGGAAGGATATTAATACTTTTCTGGCCCTGGTGCAGCCTAAGATCATGTTTTACCTCTTAGCAGTTGCTGTGGCTGAAGCAGTCGTGCTGGGTGGCTGTGATGCTGAGCCTATCTGAGAGGTGCTGAGCTGACTGAGCAGGTGTATAGCCTGCACTGCTGAGCTAATGTTGGTTTTTTCGCTCCTTAAACACCTAACCTTAAGGCTATAAAAGTGAAAATACAGTACTGGTGAACCTCCTCTCTTCAGTGCTAGCTGTGGAAACATCCATAGACAAGTCTTCTGAAGTTTGAGCTGTGCTTTTTTTCACGTACACATGGTTTGTGTGTGTTGTGCTCCTTCCCTTTCTCGTTCTCCTTGTGCACAGATTCAGTTGCCCTCAGTAACAGTCTTGTGCCCCAGCCTGTGTCAGAGCTGAGGTTCCTCGTACTCCACAGGGGTTCCTTACCCTTGTTGGCACCCTTGACTCCAACTTCTTGGATGCCAGAAGAACTTAGTGGGTTGGATTTTCTTGTGTTGTGGAGTTTTCTTTTTTTTTTTTTTTTTTTAGCAGTTTGGGCTTGTACAGAGATATCTGGGATAATTTCCTGTGTTCAGTCTTGACTGTGCCCTGGCTGGGAAGCACAGGCTTAGGGTGGTGGTGCAGAGGCTGCCCATGGTGCTGGGGCAGCTGCTGTGCAAAACAAAGAATGTGTTCCACCTCAGGCCACAGCCTCACTTTATTCCCCTCTGAGACTGAAGAGCTGCCTGCCCTTCTTTAAGGCTTGAATTTAGAATTGGATGGCCGCCTTATTTAGGAAGGAAAGGCAGTGTGTGTGAAAACTATGTCAAGCTTGGAGGGCTTAATAGGTCCTGGAGTGTGAAAGGTTGGTTCATAACCTCAGGAAGTGAAACCAGACAAGAAAATGCTGTGATGATGATGTCATTTATCAATCTGGAGAATGTGCTCTATCCCTTTAGTAATGGGATACTGCTTAAAATATGTATTGTCTAGGCTAGAGACTGCTGGTTTATATTTCAGGTAATAATAGGAGATGTCTAGATGCTTATTTCAGCTTAATTATTTATGTGGTAATAGAGTAAATATGTCATTTCATATATTTGAAGACATGTTGAGCCTGGGTACTCCAGTGATGCAAACAGATTGTTACAAATTCCAAAAATTTACCTGTATCTCACTAATGCACTCTGAAGTGATGCTTTAAAGAGGCCTTTTGATGTTTGGCAGGAGGAACTAACCTAGCAGTCACAACAGCGGATTCCTTGCTGCAAGAACTGTAAGGCTGAGCTATTAATCTGAGGAGTTGTACGAGGCTTTTGACACCAATACCACCATGTGTGTATACACAGTGAAGGTTTGATATGGTTTTAAGGGAAGACAGGCCATGGAAACCTTTCTTGCTCTGGAGCCCACACTCCAGATTTAAAGCCTAAATTCCCATGTGCTTTCACCTGGAAATAATGCACACTCTTTCTGCCAGTAGTTCACTTACATGCACTTCTTTCTCAGGTTCCTTACTGCTGGGAATATAGCGTAGTGCTCGAATAGACCAGCACTGGGAACCTGAACTCTGCAGTCCGGGACAGCTTACCAAAATCTAAATTGCTAAATGATATACTACTGAATAAAGGCTTGTAAGCATCTGGAAACATTCAAACTCCACAATTAGTGTCGTGAAGGAGAGTTTGTATAACAAACCTCTGTCAGAACACTGCTTTACTAGTTGTCTCTGGAGCCTTGCCTAGAGAGCGTGCGTTCTGCATTGCTGGTGGTGGATATTGGCTGTATGCTGTTCCTTGGTAAAGCAGAAGTGTGTGTGTGTTTCAAGCAACTAGTTTGTTTACAGCTGATCCCACGATCTCAAGGTGAATAAGCATCTTTAGTTGCCTTTAAGTTCTTAATATACCTACCTACCTCTGTCAGCTGAAAAATTAATGAAGTTTGGTTCTTCATCCAGTCTGGCTAGTTACTGCAGCTCTTCAGCGCCTGTTCCCAGCTGTAACTCAGATCTGACAGTTTTGGCAGGATCACGTACTGCAGGAGAGAGGAGGCACACGGCGCTGCTCTGCCCCTTTGGTGCGTCGGAAAGCTCAGAGCATCTTGAACAGTTATGTGGTGGTATTCATTAAGTAGGGTGTCCGTTTGTAAAGGCAAGTGTGCAAGTATTCCTGTTAATTCTTTCTTTCTATGGCTGGTTACCCAGAAGCTTTTCAAGGTGTGTAAAACAATCTCATCCTACTCTTTGTGTCTTCTGTTTGCATGCAGAAAGCCCATACCTCCACTCTGCCGTGTTAGATACGGTGATACACTTGTACTGAGACCTGCAGTTATAAAATAGCTGTGTAAAATTTTTGTACCACTTATCTTCCTCCCAATTAAATTTGACTTAATGACAGCATCCCTTCTGTGTTTCTATGCCTACCAAGCCACAAAAACAACCTGCCAATATGTTCATATGATGCTTTCTGCAATAGATGATGGTCAGGAAATTTGGGAGCCTCATGGGAGAACTCGATTCCATTTTCGTTTGAATAAATTAAGACTATACAGTGTGGTGATGTTTTGAAGAAAGTGTGATTTTTAAATTCTGCAGGGAAGTGACAGGAGAGTGAACCGAGTGACAAATGTGCAGGAAATCAAGATGCTGGAGTTGAAGGTGCTGCAGGTGAAGAGCTATGTCATGACACAGGCTTAATGGTCAGGGATAAAAACCTGTCCTTTAGATTTAGTTTCAAAGAAACGAAGCACAAAATTCTACCATTTGAGCAGTGCCGAGTTTCATAACTTCTAATTTGTCTCTGTTCAGTATAGAGCCTCTTGAAGTAATCGTTTTCATTTGCCCAGAATATTTGCTGGTCTTCCTCTAGATTGGGTGTGTTATGTTGACATCTAGCTGGATTTTGCTTATTCTGATCATTCCAGGTTCACTGATCCATGCAATTACTGCATTGGGAGATAGTCTAGAAAGGCTTCCAGGTTAGGCATCATCACTAGAGGTCTGAAGGATTGTTAAGTTTGTTTCTATAAATTATTAATTCTTTATGTAGCTGAATAGTAGTAACGTTTACTCCATGTCTGTGTTGAGGAAGTAAAGCAAAGATGCCAAAGCAACTGGGTGGAGGAGGGAAGGATGATCTTCAAATGGCTGTTCTTATTCTAGCACTTCTGATTTTTATTTTTTACTTTTTAACACGTACCAGATCAGTTTATTCATGTCTGGGGAAGGGCAGTGATACATGGGAAAACCCAACAATTTTCCTTTGTGAACATAAAAGGACCAAAACAACTGATTAAAATTTAGATGAATTTGTACAGAAATAGAGGTGTTACTCTTGAAAGAGGATGGCTGTAATATGCTAGTATATACAGCAATTTGCCCTTACAGCTTAGCTGTCAGTCACTGTTTTGAGAGTTCCCATCCACAGTAAGATATAACCAGCAGCTCATGGAGGTAAATGGCAAATATCTGAAGCTGGATGAGTGAAAAACAGACCAGGGGTGAGAAGTGCTGCTGGGTGAGAGTCCAGAATCATTCTGGAACAAAGAGCTCTGCTGGCTTAAGCAAGTGTTCGTGCCACTGCACTGGCTAGAGGATGTGTTGGGGCAGATCTGGAAATGGACTTCGGCTGTGTGAATTTTTGCTGGTGACCAGATCTCATCTGCAGTCAGCAATAAGCAACTATATATATATTTTTTTTTTTTTTATTAGATGTAGTTGTAGTGGAGAATGAGCAGCACCTATGCTGTCTGTGATTTCAAGCTGGTGACCATATGATGGGCTTGGTGAATGTGTGTCTTTCTTCTAGTTACCCTTATTTGAAGACTAGAATGGAAATCAGGCTTGTGGTGATTCTCGCTGCCTTCACGTCACCCATAGTAATTACAGATGAATGCGAGTGACCTCAGTTGAGCACAACAGGGAGGATGGCTGACTGGGAACACAGATTGGCTCCTTGGTCAGTTGTACCATGCTATTAAAATAACCATCCTGTCTGCCCTCTCCCTTACAGTATCACTAGTGGCCCTAAATGAGTTTGGTTAGGGAATTGATTCTACTACCAGCCAATTCTTTTTGAAAGTTACCTTCAGTAGCATCCTGCTCGGTAAGTTACTGCAAGGGCACTGGTGCTGGCAGGAGGGACAGCGGTAGGAACGTGAGGCTGGATAGGAACTGCCTGCTTGCCCACAGACCTATGCTTATGTTGAGTTGATGACTGATAAGTTGTTCTTTATGCTTGGGTCAGTTGACCTGATAACATCTGTTTCCTTTCCCTTGAGAAATAAATACCTTATTACCAAAGATGTTTGGCTGTGTAAGGCACTGCAGTGCTTATCATCCAGCAGATTTGACCAAAGTGGGGAGATTGTTTTCCTACAGCACATAAGATGTCCTTATGTCAGGACATCTGGCATAAAACCAAGTGCTTTTTCTTTGCCGATGGCGTTCCTAACTCAAGGTGATTCAGAGATCACCTTCTGTCTTTCTAGAATCTCTTGTAGGTGTAGAAAGAACAAGGCACCTTTCTGTTCAAATAAATCTTTTATATATGTAAAAAAAAGGCAGGTAATTAATTTCAGCTACTCTGTTCATACATGTGTAGCAGAATTTTTTTTTTTCTTTTTAAATTGACGAATGTGGTAAGAATCAGGAGTTATCTGCTCAATGCTATGGGCTCTCAACAGCTGGTAATGCTGTTTTCTTACTGCCTCCATTTCTTCCCTCCTCTCAGCCTGGAAAGGCAGGAAAAACAGTTTTCCTGACGTTCAGAGAAATACTCCCTATTTCCATCAAAACTGGTCTCTTGCTAACATTCCTGTGCCAGTAAAGATGTGAATCGTGTTAATGACTAAAATACAGCGTGCTTTGAAACCACATTGAAATAAAGGTGAACAGGAGATTTTACTTTCTTAAAAACCATCAGTTTAGTTGATTTCGAAAAGGCAAGAACCATCTGCATGCCTTGGTTCAGGGAAACACCATGGATTAGCTCTGTTTTTGCATGATCCAAAACTATCTGTGTGGAGCTTGAATCTTTGATCCCTAGTAAAGCCCGTACAGCTAAGCCGTGCTGATCTGTCCCTCCCAGATGACAAAGCATGGGTGGCTGGCTGTATGCATTTTTTTTCTTCCATATATACGTATATGATAAATTCCTTTGAAATAACTTCTATGAGGCAGAGGTTGAATTGTTCTCCAGTAGTCTTTGATATTTCACTCGTAGGGAAATGAGGACCTGTGTGTATTGTTTGCGATTGTGTGCTCAATATTGTAAAACTTGAGGCATTTTTTGACTAAACAGAAATGCCTCAGTAGGAGTCAATGAAATGAGCAAAGTGAAATTTGTGCTTGAGTTTCTCGATGTAGTGCTGGTAACTTCTGTTTGGGATCAACTCTGAAAGCTGAGTATGAAGCGTTGTGCGCAGTGCCAGCTGCCAGGCACTCTTATCAGCTGGGGTGGGACCGTGGGGGGAATGACCTCTCCAGAAGGAGACTGCTTTAGGATTCAGAAGGGCTGATGAGCAGGAAAGACATACAGATATGAGAAAATAGTATAATAACAGAAGTGGTGGTGGTTGGAAAGAGGCTTTTTCCTTACCGAAATTATTTAGTAATCAAGATTATCAGTTCCTTCAAAAATGAAAAGATAACTTTGAATGCACGTTTTACTGAAGGAATTGAACATCAAAAGATGTCCATAAATGCTGTAGCTTAGCAAATGGAGGGGATATTTAAATATGTGTGGGAAAGATCAGATGCTCCACTGCATATTTACTCACACTTATTACTTTTAAATTACTTTTTATGCAGGTAATTAAAGAGCCTTTTAAGAGAACCGTAAACCAATAATTTGAATATAGCATATATTTTGAGTTGCTCAACAAAAAGGACCTCAATTTTGTTCTGAGATAAATACTACAGAACCTGTGAAAAAAGTTTTTTCTGCTCTTTATGCCTCTATTTCAATACTGTTTACTAACAGAAATGTTTCATTTCTTTTCTTTTTTTTTTTAAGACCTATTCAGGGCTGTTCTGCGTAGTTATAAATCCTTACAAGAACCTCCCGATTTACTCAGAAAACATTATCGAGATGTACAGAGGGAAGAAGCGCCACGAAATGCCACCGCACATTTATGCAATATCTGAATCTGCGTATAGATGCATGCTGCAAGGTAAGAATTGGTTAGATGTTATTTAACAGTTAGTTGACAACTCTTCGTAACGTATCTAAAACTCAAGAGCTTCATTATCCAGCAATATAGTAATTTCTAACAGTATCAGAATCTTTTCTAGTATTTAAAGGGGTGAAAAAAACTTTCTTACCTAGAACCTTAAACTTTCAGGATAGAAATAACTTGGAGATTGACCCCTGTCAGTGTATTTGTTTGACTTAGTTTGCTTCTCTGCCTCAGTAACTCTTATAGGAAATACACTGTGCCAGCTGAAACTTGTAGTAGAAATATTTCTTTTCTTCAAGAAAGGAGAGAGAAGATTAATGTCAAAAGACGTTAGTGCACTGGCTTTGAATGAAGTGAGAATGAAGAAGTGTGATTGAAAAGGGAAAGCTAAGTATGTTCATGACTCATCTCTCTAATTCTATAAAGTTTTTGGCTTTTGGCAGCTGACAAATAATCTGAAGTGACAATGAAACAATAGTATGTTTGAGTTCAAAAAAAGGTCAGGGAAATACTTAACCTTGAAGTGTTGTTTTTTTTTGTTTTTTTTTTTTTTTTTTTCAAGCTAGTATAGGTCATGTCTGTAGTAGAACAAGGTAAGTTTATGGTGGGCACATGCTTTGAATTTTGGCTTTAAGGCTGCGCTGATCAAATAGAAGAACTGTGAATCTGACATTTTTTAATTGCACTTCTGACACAGTATGTTGGAAGCACAGCTTCTGTGATCCAGTATTGGTTCATCTTCAGGTGCCTGTTTTGCTGATCTGGAAACACCAGCACATTGTATCTAGAAAAGTGCATGTAACGAAGAGGCAGGTCTGAAAAACTTCGTGTGCTTTCTGCTATAGGCCTGGCATAGATGTATGGGAAGTAGCGTAAAAGCTATTTGACTTAGTTCACACAAACCAGAACACTGGTTTCTGCTACCAGGTTAACCAAGTATTTAAATGTAAATCTCTTAAGACATCTCTTGCCTTTAGATAACTGTAAGTCTTTGTTTCTTCAGTTGCACCTTTGTCTTTAGGGCTGTTCATAATAAACTACAAGTTGCTGGACTGCTGAGTGCTCTTTCACCCCGAAAGAAACTAGGCTGTTGCCACTGAGTGGGGTGATGCAGGGGCAAACAATGGAAAAGGGGCAAATTGGGACCACCAAGAGTTGTCATGTTTCTCAATGGATATTTAGGGCTCTGTTTTCACGTATTTTTGTGAAAGAAAAACTATGGCCTCTTGACTAGAACGACAACCTCTAACAGCTCAGATCAGGGGACCTCTAAGAACTGTATGTGGAAGAATAGAGCAGATTGTAAGATTGTTTTAAGGAGTTTATTCCTCACAGTCTCAAGTGATTTATGGTTAAGGGCTTCCCACTCAAAAGGCACAGTATTTTTGAAAATTGTTTCAAGAACTTTTTAGAAGTTCTTGAGTCAACTGCCCTCTAATAAAGTAAGTCAATGTCAGCAGTTATCACACTTCAGGTGCTCTATATATTTGTTCACATACCGTGCTGGTACTGATTTATACCTCTAGAGATCTTGCTACATGTACAAATCTTACTATTTTTGGAACATAAAATGAAAAAAAAAATCATATGATGGTATATGTTTGATTCCAGTCTTGTTTTCTTTCCATACTGATATATGGCTGTTTATATTTTGTATCAAATATCTGTTTGTCTTTCTGTGCTTGCTTTCTTTTTGATCTGGATAGTCTGAATTTGTTGTTATTTGAAAGAATGAAGCCATAGATTGGAATAAAAATATATAAAAACTATGCAACAGGATCAATTTATTAGGGAATAACTTCAAGGTTAACTAAATCTGTGTTTCTAGTATCCTTTACCTGCATGGAGCTACTCCCTGTTTGCTTTAGCAAGTGATTGCAATCGGCCAGTGAGCTTTCCCTTCATGGTTTGCCTTCACAATTGCATTGCCATGGATAAGTGACAACTCTAGAGCAGCCATGAGCAGTTTTGTGCTTGGTGAGTATTTTACTAAGCAAACTGCTCTTGCCTGATTGGGTTGGATCAGAGGAAGAGACCTCCAGAGGAAGCGGAAAACAGCACTGCTTCTGAATTTATGATGGACCCGTGAAACTGCAGACAGTTCCTTTATTAGGAAGGTGGTACACAGACTTCTCTTGGAGATACGGTTGCATGAAGTATGAGACTCCGTGGCTGTTTGTATTGGTCATTTTATACGGTCACCTGGGCTTTACATAGTCTTGTGAAGCAGTGATCGCTCACTATGGAAATGACTGCTGAGTATTTGTCTAAGGTGGGATGAGTGGAGAAGTCTGGCACTAACACTGCTCAGTGCTGGTCCTTCTGCTTCCAGAGCCTCTGGGTGGGACCTGATGCAGAGAGACAGGGGCACTTCAGGGAACTGAATTTAAGTCTCTGTATAAATAAAACTTGCGAGAACAACAACTAAGGTTTTCTAGTCACTACAACATCAAATAATACTTTTCTTAACAGTAAGAGACTACTAGAATATTCAATTTATTTTCTGGTTATCAGTGGCAACACGAGATCGACTACTGAGTATGCCTGGAATCTGGTAGGCAGAGGTAGGTTTTCTCTGCCAGCCAAGCATTTAACATAATGCACAAAATGTCCTTACTATGCCTTATGTTTTGCTAGACTTTTAGTCTTTAAAACAGAAAATATGTATCAGAAACCTTTGACTAGTAGAAATAGATCTCTAACCAAGAACTGGCTGTATTAATCACAGTGCTTCAGACCAAGCCATCAGAGGTCTCTGCTCGCATTTATTGGCAGCATAATCCTTGCCAAGATGCTTTCGCTGATAAATTGCTAACACACAAGTATAACTATAAAACTGTTATTCTACATTTCATGTTTGTGTTTCTGCACACAGATGCTTTGGGAAATAGAGTGGGGTAGGGGAGATAAATTTTTCCAGTATTATTGCAAGTCATGCTGTTTTTACAGCATATTCAGAGTTTTCTTTTGATAGGAATGACTTCTGCATTTCCAGTGTTTGACATCTAAAGTTTAATTATTAGGATTGAAACCTGAAAATGAAACCATAGGAATGCAATCCATTCAGATAATATGACCATACTGTTATAGAAATATCTTAGCTACTAATTTAAGTCAGTGAAAGTGGATGGCTGTATTTTTCAGGTCTATTCAGTAGTGTTTTTTCATGATAGTCATGTTTACTTTCCTTGTAGCAAACTACTAATTTTCTAGGTGTTTGAGATGTATTTACACTGATTAACAGAATATCTGGCCCTAAGCTGTGACTTGGAGCAACTTGATTTCATAAAACACAATTTTACTCTGCTGGTAATCGGGCACAGTGAGCAAACTGCTGCTCAGTATCTTCATGCTTTCATGCCTTTGATTCAGAACATGGATGATAAGAGATCAACTTCAAGTTTCTGCTAATCTGGAGCTTTGTATGTTTAATATTAGTGCTTAAACAAAAAGAATATGGATTTCTGTTTTAGATTCTATTGACCAAAAATACCTTTTGCTTTCATAAACAATTGGCACGTTCATTTCGAAAGTTATTCCTTGTCTTAAACGTTGCTGGAAATCCTCCATTTAGTTTAACTGGGGATGTAAACGGAGCACTGCACAGCAAGTGCTGTGTTAGGAAGAGGTTGCATGGAAGTATTGCTAACTGCCAGTCATCAAACTGCCCCTCTCTATTCTTGTCCCCTCAAAGAATTTCCTGTTTAGGAGGACCTTCAGCCCTGCAGTCTTCACAGGTCAGCTCTCATCGTGCCCTTTAGTGGGGAGGAGAATGGACTGAAAATCTATTTCAGTGCTTGTTAAACGTGGAGGTCAAAGGGGCAGGGTGGTGGGGAGAAGAGCCGAAAACCAGAGAATATGTTCAAGAAGTCTGGTTTGCCATTTTGGAGAGGGAATAGTATTCCCCAGAGAGATGTATTGAATTAGTATAAGCTGTCACAAGAAGGGAGGGGGTGCAGAATTATTTTTAATGGCTGAGTGTTGCAGTTGGTGGTGGTGCAGCTGTGATGCGCTAGGGATTTGAGGCAAATTTTGCAAGGAAAGTCAAACCTCATTGATTGCCTGAGCTTGTAAGTGTTGCCTTTTCTGCAAGATTTGTAGGAAAGATTGAGTGTGAACACAGTCTTATTAAAAACAAGCAAAACTTCGGGTGCATTCTGATTATGACAGTCAGGATTTCTCTTCAGGAAAAGACTCATGACCTAGTGCCTTGATCTCAGAAGATAGTAACATGCGACTCAGGTTTACATACTGGATTTCCCCTCTCTTTCCCCTAGTAATTATTTTTCAAAATAGTGTGGTAGTAGAGTAAATGTTACTTCACATGGTGGTTTAGTGAATTTCTCCTGTGCTGTCTCTTCATTTTCCTAGTGTTGTGTAGAAACATTAAATACACATAATCGAGAGGCTCCTAGGCATATTCAAATTGTTTAGCCCTAGACAGAAATCAAATACAGAAATGCATAGGGTTGGAGTTGGAGTGCTTCCCGAAAGAATTCTAGACTGAGCTTTTCACGGCCGCTGGACAGTTGACATGGTCAGAAGGAACTGCATCCTAATCCCTGTGACAACATTGACCTTAATTCTATTTGGTAATACAATTTGCAAGACTTGCTAGTGTTCTCCTGTACTGCTAAAAGTTACAGGCAGCAAGAAGAAAACGTTTTGACAGGGACAAGAATTTTCTTTAAGAAAGCTAATTCTGTAAGTCTAATAGTTCATCTATTGACTTATCTTTATTTTATTAGCAAGGGAGACTTGATTGTGTGAAAGCAGCACTAACATAAATTTTTCTCTAGTGCTTTTGCCATACTTGGCTTTCTGTTCTCCCTCCTCCCTTCCTAGTCTCCCACTGTGTTTCAAGAGGAAGCACAGCATTGTTTTATTGTTCCTCTTTGTTCATTGACTTTTAAAAGTGCTTTGGAGGAAATATTAAGGAAAACTTGCTTTTTGTTGCCAAAGACCAGCTTGCTTACTGATATTACTCTTGTATAATTATGCTCAGTCTCTCCTTTTTATCCTGTTTCCCTGAGGACATCTTGATGAGCACTAAATTAGCACTGATATTTTAGGACTGCCTTTAATCCTGTTGCAGAGAAGGTTTATCGGAAACAGCGTAATACATGAAGTGAACACTTGGTGTTGGAGAAGCCAGTGCTGTCTACAGATGCAGTACTTCTCTTAAAAAAGTCATATTGATTTGTATTTTTAGTTAATTTTAAATCCTGCCTTTGGGGATGTGATTTCCTGTGTTTTGTTTGCCCCCTTCCCAAAGATATGAAAGAAAAGAATTGAAACTAAAACATGACAACTCTTCTTTAAAGGGCTATTAAATATTCAAATAGCAGAGGAAAAAGTTACTCTTAGACTAAAAAGCCTGGGAGTGATGACTGGCATTCTCTGTTGTGTGAGGAGTATATAGAACCTGTTACATGTGCAACTAGTATTATTGATATTTTCATTATATCTTGTCTTATCAAATGATTTCCCAAGGCTTTTTAACTAGTTACAAAGTTCAGGATGACCAGTCTAAGCAGAACTAGCTGCATGGTGCATGTAATGTGAAGGATTTATACTTCTCTCCAGTGTTACACTGTGGTTTCTGTGTTTTCACTTTGACCAGGCTGCTGTGGAATATAAGTACTTAGGTGACAATAACATGAGCATCAACATTGGTTTGTATACCAATAGGAATATGATACACAGTGGTCTTAATGGCTGAGTGGAGGGAAAGAGATTCTTGAAGCAAGAAATTAAGTAGGAAAAAAAAACCCTGATATCCATCATGCTGAAATAGTCTACTTCATAATCTTTTAATAAAATGAGAAGTGCTTCTGTCAGCTGAAGCTATTGTGCAGTATTTAATCTCCTTCCCTTTACTCTTCTGTTCTGTCTCTTGGTATTAAATCTGTGTGCTTCAGTGAAGTTATTTTCATTGTTTAAATTATTGCACTTCGTTAGGCCATCTCTGAGTGACATCAGCAGCAATTACTTATTGAACAACTCGATTGAACTTAGTTTCTAGAACTGGAATATAGCATACTACCATATCCTTTTTTGTTACTCTTGGAAAAGTTTTAGTACTTTAGTGCTTGTGACTATAGTTCCTAACCTTTGTCTTTCCCTGTGTAAAAATATGTTTGGATCCTTGGTCTTTATTGATGTTTAACTTCAAGGTTACAAACTTAATTAGGCATAATGATATCTAGAAGCTTTTCTTAAGCTTCAGATGCTTAAAAGTATTACTTGAAGTGGTTAACTTAAATCTTTTTGTATAACTTCAAGAAGTAACTTTCTCGTATTTAAAAATGAGATGGGAGTGACAAACGTTACATAGAGAATTCAGTTTCTTCGATGCCTTGACTGTTTTCTCCCGGCTTCTGAAGTGGAGTGTTGCAACAGATTAGCCTGTTCCATGGTCTCTTCAGTCAATGTTCTGACCAGCTGATGATGATTTAATTTTAAAATTTGCTATGTGAGCTGGTCTCATAATTGAATTGTGACTGTGCTAGCCTACAGACAGGAATTCAAGACTAAGTGCATCCAATTTATGAAATAATTCGTTAGATGAATCATTTTCTGCATATTACTCATCCAGCAGCTGCTTCTACTCTGAAGCTTTAGTTGAAATTAAACTCCACTTATTTATAGGTAGTTGTGAAATGGATAATTCACTTCTGCTTGGCTTTAGCCTTCAGATAACATATATCAAGACACTATTGCTTGTGCAACAAAAACTTTAATGTGTTCTAATCTTGGCAGCACACTGCACTGTAACAGCACTGCTACGTGGTGTGTGTTTCACTCAATAACTGGCTTTTGTCAGTCACGTCTGCATTCCTCTGGGGTGTTGAACTAAGAGTTTAGCTATGCTTTAACTACTACTGATAGCAATGGCAGTAGCTCCTTTTGCCTCCCCCTTCCTCTTTACTTCAATTTCATTCCTGTATTCTGGCAAGGAAACAAGAAGTGGGAGCTGCTTTTAGCACTTAGCAAGTGGAGAGAAGTGGCGCGGGGCTGGTGGTGTTCTGCTCTTCGTGTTCAGTAACCCAAGGCTGCCATCACCAACGTGATTGCCAGTGTATATCTCGGTGTGTATCTAGCTTCCTCACCAGCAGTGATGGTATTATCTAGCATCCTTTCATTGGTCCATACCTGATGCTTCCAGGTATTTGGCTGCTTAGGTAACTCCTGGCAGACTTTGTGTGCCTGCCTCAGTGATTCAGAATTGCAAGGTGTAATAATTCAGGTCAGAAATAACAGAAGTCTAAATCTGAAGTGACACAGGGAGAGGGAACATTGATCGTCCCTCACCACCCCATCTCTTCCGATGCAAGAACAAAGGGTCATTACTTGTAATTCACAAGTGACATGTTAAAAAATAACAAAATGAAACTTTTTTTTTTTTTTTTTTTTTTTTTTTTTTTTTTTTTTTTTTTCTAACAGCATAGCTAAACTGTGAAGGTCTGTACCTCAGTATATAATGAGTGCTGAAAGTCTATGCTTGTCCAAAAAGCAATTTGAGGAATTAATGAGCGTAAAGTTTGGGGATGATGGATCAGGAAATTGCAGGAGAGTTTGCTGGCTGCTGGGAAAGTGTTCTGGGGAAATCATTCTTACCTGCTAAATTTGGTCCTTACGCTGCTAGTGTTGGCGTGTGGGATACCAATTCTGTTTGTATGTCATCTGTCTTGCTATATCAGTAAGTTTACTTTGTAACCTGCGTTTAGAAGTGCACATGGATTAAATGGTAATTATGTCTTCATAACACTGGAGGGTTGTGGAGTGTGATGGGTTAGTGGGTGCCTCACTATGCAGGGCATGGGAGTGGTAGGAGTGTAGGAATCTGCTGCAGCTGGCTTTTAAGAGGCTGATGAGACTATTAGAAACTGTAGCATGGCTGTTAGTTTATTATTAAGCATGGAGCTTAATTAGTCTTTATTGGAGTGCTTTCTGTAAGTACTATTTCTTACTACGCTGAAGTATTAAACTGATGGAGAAGATGGAACTGGAAAAATGTTATTGTATCTCTTCTTTAAACAGTAGTTGTTTATGGCTACATCCAGCATCTCAAATTAAATAGGTTTAAAAGATGATGTTAACTTTTTTTTTCCCACAAAACCCTAGGGAAACATTGCCTTTAGTACAGGAATGAATTCACAATAGTTACTGGGTCAAAAATTCCTACAATGATTATCGTCTTCTTTCTCATATCGTTTTTCAAATGCCTTTCTTAATGAAGGCAAAGGCTGGAAGAAAGGGGGTGTTAAGTGCTGAAAATGGGTGCAGAAGAGCTGTAGTTGGTGAGGAGATGCTTTTCCTTTTCCCCTCTTGCCCTCACTAGGGACATATTACCCTCACCTTCAGGTAATATACACTAGATTTTTAGATGAAAACAGTATTAAGCTACATAGAAAAAACCACCAATCGAAGCCCTTCTGTAAACAGCAATTGTTCATTACCATTTCTGATAGGGAAGGATCACTTTAATTATCAGCAGATACAGTGGAACTATCAGATGAATGTTAGCGCTTTGTATTTCTAGGAACAAATGTTTGTGTCATGTCACAGCTCAAGGCAGAGAGAGAGAGAGAAAAGAGGATTTTAAGGTTTTTCTCCCCCTGTAAATAATGTAAGGAATATATGATGGCCATGTTTAGAAATTGTAGACAAATGTTTATTTTACACATTGCACAGCATACAAAGTTTGTCCGTACTCACAAGGTGGCCTCAACGGTGTGATGTGTGGTGGAAGCTCCTGAACTTTTGTCTCCTGAAACGTCTCATGAAACTGTAACCGTGGCTTTTACATGTTCTCTTGGGAAAGTGCTTATGGCATTCAGTGATTGGGAAAATAATGACTTAACTCCAGTGCTGATGAACAGAGGTATAAGAAGTCTATACAGCAAATGTAGGACTTAATATTTTCAGATAAGCATACTCATGAAAAGGCTTGTTATGAGTCTTAGAAAACATCCATCAGAAAAATGCTTACAACTCTTTAGCCTAGCTGTCGATAGGCGATGGGTTGAAATCACTGCTGTGCGTAGCGTGGCTCACCTCGCTGGGGATGGGGTGATGTGCTAAATATGATCCGGGTCCCCTCCTGGGTGTGACTGAGCACAGCCAAATGACTGACCATACTGTGAAGTTAGGAAGCCTAGCGATGTGCTGTTATCGTACTCGCTAGCTTTCCAAACTTGTGGATTCTGGCATAATGAAACAGCTTAGGAAGAGCCCACTAGTGAAAGCTGGTTCACAGCCAAGTTTAAGTGGTTTGTGCTTGCTGATTTGTTTGGGAAGAAGTGCAAAAGTTAAATGAGTGAGCTTAAATGGCAGATGCAACAGTTAAAGGACCTCCTTGAATCATTTGTTTTGATTGACAATGTAGTCTTTTGTCTAGACAAAATTGTACTACGTGGGAAACAGAGCAACTTAAGCAGGGCTGAGGGGAAAATAGAAACCACTGCTGAGCTGCATACTCTAGCAGTCTAAATAAACCTTTTCCAATCTGTGGCTTGCCAACTACTACTAATCCTAAGTTACTTCTAAGCAGCATGCAAATAAAAATTGAAAAGTAAGCACAGGGACAGCCTATGTAGAAGACTTAGGAGCTGCTCATTTCTACTGGGAAAGCTCTTTGGAAGCCACAAATCAGGAAGGCTGAGAACTGCTCATCTGTATCATTTAAAGAACAATAAGCATAAGTGAGCAAGTCCTTGCAGCTCTAGCTGGAGTGATTTAAGAAGTTGCTGCCTTACGGATTTTTACTGCCCTTCAGCGAAGTTGCATTAAACGCTTCTGTGAGAACCAGTCCTTGGCTTTGATGGTAAATCAGTCGCCTCTGTTGCTGGAGCTGTCCGGACTGGCTCGATGGTGCGGTGCATCGGGAGTGCTCTCACAGTTGAAGTTGTTTCCATCTTCGTGTATCGGTTGTTTGTACATCGCAGTCTGCGCTTGCAGCCTGGATCAGCCCTTGGGACCGTGGCTTTCTCTGATCTTTCTTCAAGCTGAAGGTTGATGTGTGTTCTCCGTTCTTCTCCTAAACTACAGCAGTCACTCATTTCAAAGGGCTAAATAAATTTGGTATTACGTAATAGATATGGGATGTTTGCAAGTCTTGTTATAAATCCATACCTGTTTGAATGAATTTGTTGGGGAAGGAATGTTACCTATTAACTTCTGCTCACAAATGTAGCAACTCTTTTAATTTCTAAGTTAAGACTTACTAAAGTTTCTTTTAATGATAGTTCATACAGATAGTGAAAGACTGCCAGTGAAAACATAAACCATGTTTATGCTTCTTCAAACTCAATGAGGACTGAAAAAAATAATTCAAATTCTATCTGGTCTGTAGTGGAGAAGCTACCCACAGTGTTGTTAAGTGGGCAGGACGTGGTCTGACAGCTATTTGTTTTCTCCCTATGCTGATTCAACCCTGGCTAGCAACTCTGAAAACAAATGTCACAATTTTTTTCTTTAGGAATTTGAGTAATTTCAAGCTAATGTTGCAAATACCTAACCTGTGACTTCTAAAGTAGCCTCAACTCATAGCTTGGCTTATTCTTCCAGAGTTTGATGCTGTGTTAGGTGTCTGTGCTGGAGTGCTTGTACAGCAGCGTGGGCTGTCTGGGGTGAGAGAGCAAATAATGAAGGTGGTCATGAAGTCTCCTGTAGACATGCAAGAAATACTTCTATTTAGTGCTACGGTTCACTGTAAACGAGCTGCAGGGTAAACCGTGACTGAAGTTTGACTGACCTCTGCTATGCTTTATTTCATAATAATTAACTCAACATATTTAGCAGTCAGTCAGCAAACAAAACTGAAGTATGACTGTTGTGATTTATCTCAAATCTCACAGCTTTTAGAGTAAGGGGTAGAATCACTTTTTTTTTCTAAGCTTTTGTTATTTTAACTTCACAAATAGCAGGAACTCCAATAGTGTCTACATCAAGGCTTCCACCCCACGGAGAAGAGGTGCTTTCTCTAACCTCTCACTAACAACTGGGAGGTATCTTGGAGTAATTAGACAAAGTACACAAAAGAGGCAAGAGAGAAATACTGGTCTGTCAAAAGTGGTTTGTGGCAATGCAACCTGACAGCTCTCAGGCTGGTTTCTAGGCAGAGGAAATGTATTAGACACTGGCTGTCTGTGTCCTGTATCATGCCATATGGGATCTACTAGGTAAACAGATGAAGTTGGGAATTGGTAATTGATTTAAAACAGCACTGTTGGCTTTGTCTTTGAAGTGGATGGCATTGGGCGGGAGGGAGAGTGTTGGTGTAATTCTTAATGGGCTGATGTCTGAGCCAACATTGGGGGCTTTCAGTGTTCTGTGGAAAAAGTGTCTGAGCACTGATGAAGAAAAAATGATAAATATTGTTATTCTAAATCTTAAAACCACTGGGCACCCGTGAGGAGTCAAGTGCGCCTGAATTTGATCGTACTTCTAGTATAAATTTGTGTTACATGTCTTGGGACAAAGAATGAGAATCTCTGCAAGTTTATTGCTTGACAGTTTCAAAGAAGTAAGACTTGGATGCAAAAACTGAGAGGCGGATGAGTAAGCTGATGATGACAGGGCAAGACGAAAAAGATAAATGCCGTTTCAAGGTACATCAAGAGAGATGGTCTTCTCCTAAAGAGAACCAGTGTCCTCAATTATTTGTGAACTCCAGAGGTTCCTTCCAGCTTTTAGAAGGATAGTGCAATGATCCTACTTGCCGTTCTTGAAGACAGTTGTGATGTCTCTCTCCTTTTAGTCATCTGAAACTTCCCAAAGAGAGAACCTGACAATGGTATTGTCCAGCTCCTCTAGCACTGCTGGATATATCGCATCAGATGCTCTGGGCATGTGTAGCTTCAGCTTCGTTAGTCAGTA
The DNA here is from genome assembly GCA_009806455.1 of Tetrax tetrax. Taxonomy (NCBI): domain Eukaryota; kingdom Metazoa; phylum Chordata; class Aves; order Otidiformes; family Otididae; genus Tetrax; species Tetrax tetrax. The sequence goes on from WHYT01016203.1 coordinate 209,064, forward strand.
CTGGCTTAATTAAATCTAGGTATTACAGCTTGAAATGCCAGCTTTATAGTGTTAGCAAATTACATACTTTCTGAAAAGTTCACTTGAATGTTTAATGAGTTACTGTTGGCAAAATACTGACTGTTCCTGAAAACTGCCCTTGTCTTTTTGTGAAGTTGCAGAACGCACATTGAAGGGTGCATGACTAAGCTGTACATAGCAGAGGTTATTGCACAACTGAAGGTAGAGGTGAAACGCAGGATAAACATTGCCATTGCAGAAATCTCATGGTGAGCATAAGTGTGTCAGGGTGTATTTGCTCTGCAGTAAGGTAGGTACTCACAAACTTGTGCCTGTCAGTCTTCCTGTTATGTTTGTTAAGAGTTGTTTGTTGCAAGTCACTTCATAGTGCTAAGTGTTTGATAATAGTTTATGGAGTAACTAAGCAACATTTTAAGGACAAACACAAAATATAACAGCATGCTTCATCTCTGTAACCAGATCTCTTTCTGTGCTTATCGGTCCAGTAGGACTTGGTTTAAAGGGGAGGGGGGGAAACCCAACCAAAACCCAATTCTGAGCTTGGAGTCAAAGAATGGCAGATTGTCAGACCACCTGTGTGTTTTATAACCTAGGTAGCAGCATTTATGACCCAGTCCTGTGAATGCTCTGGCAGTAGCAAAATCTCTGCTGATGGGAAGGTCTCTTTGCTCCAGGCAGTGGCCCATTTTCACAAAACTTGTCAGGTATTCAATTTTTAAGTGTCCTTGAATAGATTGATATTTGAGCCTGTTCACTTACAGTAGAGGGCAAATAGACACAGATTTTTCCAAGCTTCACATCCACAACAAACAAGGCTATCTACCAGGAAACCAGCCTTCTTTTGGTTTATGGGCTGTGACACCTGAGTATTAAATAATATCTAAAAATAAACAAGAACTCTCCGTTCCCCCTACACCACTCTCTCTTTTTGGAAAGACAACAATTTCCCCCACTTGAGAAATGTCAAAGAAGTTGCCTTCCTCCACCCCAACAAAAGCCGCAACTTCTTTTTGGTTCTGCTGGCTACAGAAATGAGGCTGGCATTTGATCACTGCTGAATAGGTATTTCATGCTCTGGAGAGGTAACAGGAAGGGCTCTGCCCAAATTAATGATTCTGGAAGAGCCTTTGCTTGGGTTTTAGGAAGGACAACCCTTGATGTACTTAAAGGGAAGATGCTTGTAGGAAGGGAGGTGGGATTGTTAGACAGTAAAAGGTATGAAGGTTTGACAAGAATTGTGGTTGTTATCGAAGTAATCAGAGATAAGTTAGATCTGACAGCACGTAACAGATCTCTGGAACCGTTTTCATAGATTTGCCTATCTGTTAAGCTAAAAAAATGGCTTTCTAGTTGGGCAGTTCACTGTGTGGGGTAGCTCCACATGGCTTCTTCCAGTAATTCAGAGTCAAATCATGAGGTGTAAAGGCAAATCTGGGCACTTGGAGTACTTAAAATGTCAGTATAATAAACTGCAGTTAGAGCAAAGGCAGTCATAGGGGGTGGACATCTGTTTCCTTGCAAGATCTGTTCTGTAATAAAACTTCTGTGCTTGCAAAGCTATTGCCTTTGTGTTTCGGAAGGAAACTAGAAGACAGATTCTGCCTTTTCAGTTTGATGATCTTGTATCAATTTGTGAATTACTATAGTGTGACCAAAGCAGAACTAAGCCATGCTTTTAAGAAAAGCTGCTTTGTTAAAATACAGTAATTCCTTTGTAGACAGACTCTATAGCTTTGAGCTACAACTTTTCAGAACATCCTGCCTGAACCAATTACCCAACAAATGTGTTTAATATACATCTGGAACCTTCCCCAGCCTTAACAGGGGTTTTGCTAGGTCTAGTCTGTTAGGGGGTAAAAAATATTCCATAGTTTGAGAGAAGGGATGTGGAGTAAAATGTTTTATATTCTGCCAATCAAAACTTAATGCACTTTTATTATATATGCATAGTAAGGTAAACATTAGGATCTATTCTGACTGGATTTTTCAAACAAGAAATACAGCAACTCTTTTGCAGCCAAGCAACAGGTTTGTCTGTGGAGCTGCCAGTTACTGTTTCCAGAGCATGTTCCTCTGTTGACACGAGAGTGAAGTAGGCTAAGAGTGTTAGGGAAATATGGCTTTCGGAGCTGTAATTTTTCTTGTCCTTCTTGTATTCTGGTAATTCTCCTCGGCCTCTCTTCAAAGCATTTGTACTGTTCACTGTTGTATGACTGGGTTTCCCTAATGTGGCTGCTGCTGCTTGCATCAGTAAGATGTCTTTCAGCTCTGTGGCAGTAGGTGTTAAACACAGCAGCTAATTCTTACCTTGAGGTGTGAAAGTCAGTCTTCCTTTAGGTGGAAGCAAAAGAAAGAGGAGAGCAAGAGTGAAAGAAATGCTTTGATGTCTGGTACTTCCAGATGCTAAATATATAGCTTGATACAGTGTAAGCCAATCTAACGATTAGCTGCTGCCAAAAGAATAAGTCCTGCTCTGGTTATTTGTTGCTCCATCTCCTTTCTGCTGATTGCTCTTCCCCCTCACCCCCTTCTCCCTTTTAATATATTTTTATAAAATTAGTTTTGTGCTAGTGTGACTCCCGGAACAACTAATTGTAGGTGGGGGTGACTGCCAGTGCTGGCTCAAGGGGAGGCACTGTGAAGGTACACTGGGGAAGGAGGAGGTGACACCTTCTGCTGGGAGCAGTGACCTGGTGGGGAACAGTTTGTGCCTCACCTGAGCTGGGGACTGTGCTTTTGTGGTAGCTGTAGGGTGACCAGAGCATGGGTAGCTGGTATACCAAGTGGTTCTATCACTTTCCATGTGCTAATTCCAGTGTTTAGGTGGCTATGTTATAAACTGAATCAGGGAGCTGATTTGGTGCAAAATGAAACTTTTCTAAAAAATGAAAGGTTTAAAACCAAAGGGTTGATCTTATGATGCAGCTTGGTCCTCTTATTTCATCCTCTCCTACCACATACTTGTCCTCATGCTTATATTCATCTGACAGAGTTAAATTGACTTACTGAGTATCTGATTAGTAAGCTGAGTTGCATTAACCTATGATCAGACGAGCACCAGAGTCTGCTGAGAGGACAAACTGTGCTGTTGGTGTGGCAGAAATGTGACATGCCATTCCCTTAGAGACTGGAAGTAGTTTGCTCAGCCTTATGATGAAACTGTATGGGGCTATATGGGAGTAACTTGAAAGACGTTTATGCCAATAGCAAAACTTTTATCTAAGTTGTCTAATAAGCGCTTCCCCTCTCCTCAAATCGTCTACTTTCGTGCTGTAAATGTAACGAATCTGTCGTGACTGTCCAGAGCATCAGCCATGCCAGACCAGCACACTTTCTCACCCTTTGGATGGAGTAACAGAGACAAGGAATGTCAGACTTGCTGATGCTATTCATGAGAGTAACTTACTTACATTTCCTATTTCTGTTGCTCTAAAGATTGAGGATGAGGATTGTCTGCTAACTTGTTCTGCTTTTTTTTTTTTTTCTGCTGCAATTCGCTTATAAATCCTAAGGGATTTGTTGAGTTGGTCTAGTCTTTATGTATTCCTACAAATCTGTTTGTCTGGTGTCTCTTTGCTGAAGAGAGATGTTTTTGGTCTATTCTTAAGAATCACAAGACTTAGACAGAAACTTAAGTGCTTTCCAAATGTGTGTGGTTTGTTTGTTTGTTTTTCAGGTTTCTATGAACAATCACCTCAAAACTCTGAGGATTGCTATTAAAACTTTTACAGAGGATGGCAGATTATTTTTAAGACTTAGGCAGGTCTGTTCTGTCATTTAAAAAAAAAGTCTTGTGGGCTGTTTGCCCTTCAGATTGAAGCTGGGTCACAGAGAATCACATGCTTTTTTGAAAGTATCATTGAGATGTATGTCCAAAGATGAGAAATGTAGTCCTCCTTCCCTGCCCCAGATAACAATTCTTGCAAAAGTGCCAGATACGGGCTCAGGTCTTTCAGAAGACAGACGAACAGATATGTAGCTAGTGCTCTAAGGAGCCTTTAGGAAGGGGACCAGCTGCTTTTGAAATCAAAACTACAGATAAGTTGTGTTATTGGGGGAGGATAAAATCAAAACAAACGAAACATATATAACTCTTCCATGTTAGTCATTCTGTCAGAATCTTTTTCAGAATGAGTCTGGAGAGATCAGCTCTTTTTCTTGGGACAAAAGGCATCTGGTATTTGACAATGCATAAAACAGCATCCTGAGCCTTCAAGCTGTATTTTTCTGTTGTTGTTGGCCAGTTGCAGCACCTAGCACTCAACTGTTAGCATAAGTAAGTGATCAGAAGGCAAAACTTGAAGCTTGCTGTTGTCTTACTTCCACTTTCATAGTTTGAGGGGTTCAGAGTCCAGACGCACACAGAAAAATGGATGTGGGATAACATACTTCAGTACCAGGTAGCTTACTTTATAAGATCTGTGTCAGTTCAGGCTCCTGGACCTAGAAAATAAAAAAAGCTTTGCTGTGTTTGCTGAAGACTCTGGCAGTGACAAAAATACATACAACTGTCTGGACTTGGAGACTTTCTCTGGGACTAATTGAGTAAGAAAATTCATTTACACAGTGTGTTTTGCTTATTATGGAACACTAGCTCTGAGTGGTAAACTGACAGGTAAAATGTTATGATACAAAGCACTGACAAATGCACATTGCCTTCAAATAAACTACTTTCAATTTCAAAGCAAATGTTACCTGTGTCCTAAAGTTTTTAAGAAGTGATAAACTGAAGAGCTGTAGTTTAGAGGAGACTGTATTTGTTGACAGTGGTCTAGCCTCAGTGACAAAATTACAGGGAGAAGTTATTCTTGGGAAGTGACAAAGGGGAAAATCAAGTTGTCACTTTAGAAAATGTCTCAATAAATGTTAACGCTAGGAATATTAACTTTCCACTCTACTCATGGTACCAGCTTGGCATTCATTCAGCAATTTCTTCTAAAAGAGCAAATGATTTATTTTGTCCTATGTCATCTTGATTTGTTTGTTGGAGTGTGGAGTTGCCTATGAAGTGCCTGAGTCACTGTTAGCTACCCCTGGAAACAGGTCAGGGTCAGAAACTTGCACATTTTTTCTAGTTTATGCTGACAGCTGGGCACGCGGTACATCTGACTGCTGCTGGAGATCCGGGGTTTGTCTCCTGCTGGTACCAAAAGTTATTTCTGATGGGACTTGCAAGACCAGCTGTCGTATATCAAAACCAGAAGAACACAAACTTTTTTGGAGTTTTCTCTTAACGTTTCTGTTGTCATACTCCCACTGCTTTTGCCTACTTTCAGCTCTTATTTCTTGCAGTGACAGGCTTCCCCTTGCCTTTTTTTTTGTTTTTTTTTTTTTTTTTTTTCTAGTGGGTCTGTACAGGAGTTGCTGTACATCGTGCAGATGTAGGAAATGATTCCTGCAGTCTTGTCAGGACTATCACCAACGTTTTGAATCTTACTTTCTTTCCCACTGTTTAGAATCCAAACTAATACTTTTCTACTCTACCACTACAATCATTGCTCCGTTTGTGAGCCTGTAGGTAGGACTTTTGGAGGTACCCTCTGCTTGCAAGGCACAGGGAGTCACGGGGGTGCAGCGTTCGACTTGTGCTGCTGCTGAAGTGCAGCTCCATACAGTTTGTCTGCGCGGTGGCCAAGAGGATCACTGGTATTTCTTGCCACTTTTGAACCAGCTAGTACAAGGGGTTTAAAGTACAACTGTTTGCATATTTTAACATCTTCTGGTCAGAAAGCACCTGGTATTTTCTGTCGTATTTGGTGTTAAAATGTAGTCTAAAACTTGCCAGTGGTGCAGTCCACAAACTTCTGGTTTAGCCAGCTGTGGCAATATGCAGTAGCATCTGCCTGCTTTGAGGGCATATCTTTCAAACTTTCTATTAATAAACTAATTAAAATAACCATTTTTTGCTGAGAGCAGGTCTCTTTCAGCTGGTTTGCTTTTTTAGATACATCGCATCTGTATGAACATAGTCTCTTGGTCTAAGGAAAACTGAGGCTGCTGTGTAGAAAAGAGATCTCGGATCTTCCTTCTTCCTGTACAGGTTTTTGTACACTTGTACAGCATACAAGGGCACTGATTCAACTCAACAGACCAAAAAAGAGTTTGTCAGGCAGCTTTCCTGCTCAGCCCTTGGCTGTGCTATAGATGATACGAGCGCTGGCCCAGTCGGAGGAAGGGGACAGGACACGATTGCCCCTTGAACAGCAGCCTGTCTTTATTTTGGCTGCGTACCCTGGTCACCAGGCTCCCTGGCAGCCCGTGCTGATCTAAATCCAGGCGCCTGTCTCTGCCCCCCTCTCCAGTCCTGCCTGTCTGTGCCGAAATCTGTACTTCTGCTGCGCGACAAGGCTGCTCAGGGAGCCGATGCGGCTGAACGTGAACTGGATTTGTGTCTGAATTGTTCATCAGGCAGTGCAATGGGGGGAAACACAGCTCGTTGCTGGATTTTTAATTGTTTTTTTTTTTACATGCTACCTAGCTAAGGTTGACATTCTGCTTCAATACCAAATGTTATGCAACAGCGCTGTGAACTCGGCTCCTTGCATAGGTAGACCGGTTTCATATGGTCTGTGAAACTCAGCAGTAATTTGCAACTCTTTAATTTTAACAATAGTTTTTCTGGACCCATTTAGAAACAATGTGAACTGGTGTTCACTTTACTCTGCTTACCAGAAATGGTCACAAATGTATTGACATTGTATAGATGGACATGGATCTGCTTCAAACCTATTAAGTGTGCGGGGAGGCTGCCTTATAGCTGTCTGTTCATCCTCCTGATACTGAACTGTGTCCTAGAAGTAATTGTCATAGAAAAATAATAAATAATAAGAATAATGGTCATCACGTTACCAAGGCTGTATGCAGAGAATGGCAGGGAGTCTAACCTGTAGCCCTGAGCTTTACACTTGAACAGAATACAGCCTGGTTTTTATTTATTATGATGTAATCTGTTACAAATTGCCAATCAGAACAGAAAATCTGTTTCAAGTTCTGAGCTTGCAGGAGGCAATTGAGGTGTTCTGGAGCTAGTGACAAATAGCTGGAGTGTAAAAGCAAGGTCTTTGTGATGCAGATTTATGGAAAAGATGTTGAACTCATTGAAAACTCAGGCTCAGGGGATGGAGAAAACCTTTAACTGAAATGTTTCACTCTTTTGCAGGTATACTTGAACATTTTGATTCTGTGATTTTTAATATAGAGTACATGATGTTGAAATGTATTTTGTAAAGATCCTGTGAAGATTTGTTTATGAAAGAAATCTTGCAGGATATAACTGACCTTCAGGCATTCTTTTCAAAGGTCACGAACGTGGCAGTGGGTGTCACAGAAGTGCTGAGCTGCACCATATTGCGGAGTTTGGCTCTGTTCAGTATTTCCCTGGACGTCCTTTTGACAAGTCTTTAATGAATAAGCTAAATTAGCTTATTAGAAAAGAAAAAAACAACTGTAAAGTAAAGCACTTGTTTACTGGAGATGTTAATTCTGTTTCCAGGTGGCTGGTCATTAGTATTCTGTGCTTGAAACTTTTTTTCTTGCTTGATTTTAAATAATTTAAATAATCTGGAGAAGGGTGCGTGCAGAATAAACGATGGTGGGCCAGCTTTGTCTGAAAATATGGTTGAAAAGATTACTGTGAACTGTTATTAAATTTAACCAAAATTTTGGCTTTATTACATGAAATCGTAGAACTCTAAGGAATGTCTAAGCTGTGTTTTAGGGGGATGTGTGTGTGTGAACTCGAACGTTTAAGGGGTATTATTAAAATTGCTTGGGAGTGTCCTTAGAATTGTTAAGCTGAAAAGCTGCATTTTTAAAATATTCATTTAAAGAAACTGTCTTGCAAATTACAGGACACTGTAAACAAAAACAATAACCGTGTTTGTTTTTTATTTTGCAGATCGTGAGGACCAATCAATTCTCTGCACGTAAGCGAACACTTTTTTTGACCTGGGCATTTTTTGGAAATCTGTCTTGTGAAAGGGGTCTGATACAGCTGTAGTAGACAAAACTTGGTCTTTAATTCTGACAGGCAGTGACTAATGTAGCATGAAGTGATATTCAATGTGAGTATATATTCTTTTAATACTGTAATTCACCTTACTGAAAGTTTTATAGGCATGTGCCATGTAAGAAGTGTCAGTCAAGAGATCTGAATCAGAAACAAGAAGCTTTAAAAAGTGTACATCTGTCTGAAACGCTGTGCTGTAACTACTCAAATGTGTAGCACCCGAGGGGGATATGAGTCAAAAGTTGGTCTAGAAACCCTGCTGAGCAACAGCTTGGATTTGGATCCGCTTCAAACGAGAGAGCTCTGAACGAGTTGACACTAGGGTTTCCTTTTGCTTTCTCTGTGTGCACCTGAATTTGCCCCACCCAGGAGCAATCTTCTAGCGTCAACTTAAATTTCTCTGGGATCTGGAAATGCAATGGTGGGATAGTCAGGAGAGTATGAATGCGCTTTCAGGCTTGTGAAGCTACTGAGCTGATCTATCTTTGGGCTGCTGTTAAAAGGAGGTGATCCAGTTTCCTTTCCTCTCCCACATAAGCTATGTGTTTCGGCAGCCTCTTGTGCTAGCGCTGGAGGTTGGCAGCCAGTGTGATAAGCCTGTTCAGGGAGTGAAGCTGGTAGAAAACCGACCTAGCCACAAAATGTTGCTTGTCATCAGTTCAGCTCTCTGGGTCTGCGCTCTGGGCTCAGAGGAGTACTAGCCCGAAGCAGGAGGTATGAACATGCAGGAGGGGAACTGTCCCTGTTGGCAGCAGCCTGAGGGTTAGGTTGGTTCATCTGCATTGTAAAACCACACCTTGGCTCCATCCTGAAACTGCTTGCGGTTAGCAATCTTGAGTATAGCTTAGCATATTCAATTGTCTGAGAGAGAGAGGGAAGATACGGTAGCTTGCGTGCCTCTGACTTGGTTATGTGATCAGTTGGCCATGCTGTGTGCCAGTGCATACCAGCTGCATTGAGGCCATAGTTTGTAAGGATGCCTGCTTCCTGAAATAGCTCAATCATTAGATTAGTTGCTGGAAAGAGACCTGGGTTCAGTTTCTTTCTTGACATGAGATTCAAATCTTCATCTTCTACTTCCTAAAAAAGTGCCTTTACTATCAGACTCTATACAGGACTGAAGGTGGATCCTTTCAAGCCATGCTTTTTTGAGCTAGGGATGCTGTGAGTACAAGATTCATAGGGCCTAAGGATACAGAAGCAAATACTGTTCTGTAGCTGAGATAAAACTTGATCCAGTTAACACAAGCTTGTCTAGGTTTGTGGTTTCTGCTCTTAGTAGGACTTCTGTTTCCATGTGATGACTACTTCATGTGCAATGTACAAAACAGCCCTCAAAGCAGGGATGGGATCCCAGAGCGAAAATAAGTGCTTTGTTCTTGTGTTTGTGGATGCTTCAGCAGTGTGTGCTTGCCTCAGGTGAATTTTTTCTTGAAGTAGCTTCATGTTTTGTGCCTATGCATGAACCTTGCCCTCCTTTACCTGGTCAGCTGAGACCACAAAGGCTGGAGTAGCAGTGCTACAGGATTTAGTGAATGTCTGATCTGTTCATTTGCAACTTGGAAAGCCTTTAAGCTCTCTTACCTTCAATTTTGTTATTACCTCACCTGTAAGGTTACGGTAAGCTTCTGATCCTTCTGCACTGAATAGGCAACTGAACCCTGTTTTATATCCGGAACAGCGCACTTCAACACACAATATCTGGATCTTGTGATAGGTACCACATCTCGGCTAGGCGGCTGATAAGCTGCTTGCTGTGCATCCATTTGCAGAGAAGCTTGCTTCCAGATGGTGAGGGATGGGGAATAGATGCACTTCCTTACAGTCAGACCTCGGGAGAATGTGACCATATCCAGTACTGAAGCCTGGAGCTGCTGGGGACTGCTGTGGGTGCAGTCCTGATATTAAGACCCTCAAGAGATGGCCCTGAGGACATCTCTTCTGTTGGACATGTGGAATGTTTGGGGATAAATATACTACTCCTTGTAAAACTTCAGAAGCTTGTGCTAAGAAGCAGTGAACAATACATCTTCAATACTAAGTACTGAAACTATTAGTACTATGACACTGGACAAGTTTTGCTACCTTTAATTCAGTGTCTTGGTTGTACCACTGCTAAAGGCTACACTTAACAGAAGCGTGGCGGAGTCTTAATAAAGCTGTTTGTCTGAACAAGAGCTTCCAGGCTCTGTTGGCTGTCTTGCTGCTTTAACTTGCATTTCTTACTGAAGTACTCATGCAGCAGCATAAAGGAAAACAAGGTTAAAAAGGTCAGCGTCACTGAGCGTGGTTCACAAGGAGATATGGATTTCATCAATAATTTGGATAGATCTGTGGCCTCAAAATGATGAAGGGTGTAAGGCATTGTGTCTCCAAACTGGATGCACAGGAGCAAAGAACATCCAGTCTAAGTCTTACCTTTTGAGAATATGAAGGTATGTGATATGATAGATGCTAGGATCCAAGGTGTTTCTGTTGTCTTGAAGCTGAACACCAAAGTTCCAGCATAGCCCAGGAGATCTTGCTAACACTGTGTAACCATGAGTACCATTTAGATGCTGACTATAAAAAAAGGACCTGCTGTTCAGATTAATAAATGCTTTTATCTTAAAATAGGTTTGTCTTAGGCTGCTTTTCAGCTGTGTCCAATTCAGAGAGAAGTGCCATCGAAACTATTTGCATTCCCTTGTGTGTACCTTTTGAACAAATGGACTACGCAGCTGCCTGCCGCGGTACTGACCCTAACGTGGTTTCCCCCGTGGGCTTTATGGGGCAGCTGTATTCCTTTGTCAGGTTTGCATTATCTGGTTGGCTGGGATCTTCAACCCCTGCCATGAAGAGGACAAGGCTATGGCAAACTCCCTTGTGTAGCGGGCCAAAGGAGGTCTCATGTTTTGATGGAGGGTGTTCAGGACTCCTATTGCATTGCTGTTTCTGTGGTAGAAAGGTAAATGTGTGTGTTTCCCTTCCATGCCACCGTGTTCCATTGCAATGCTGTAGATACAGGCATGCATCTCAAAGGCAGTGTGTGGAGTGGGCTGGCCTGATGGATGGCTCTCCAAGCACATCTCTTTATTTCAAAGGTAGTGGGGTTACTTGGAGGTTTCCTGTCTCAACTTCATGACATGCTGATGTTCCATGAGGCGTTTGGGCTCTGACATGCCCGAAAGATGAGGAGTTTTGCATAAACTGGTGGTCTTAAAGTTACTAATACTTTCTCAAAGTCAAACTTAATACTAGACCGGGGTAGGGGGAGAGGAGGGGGCAGGAACCTACTGCTGCTGCATTTTCTGGATGCCTGTCTCAGCAGAACATCTTGTCCTTCACCTAACATGGAAGCTGGTTCTTCAGGAGAGTGTCGCTCAGATTGTCAGTTAATATGACTGTCATTCAGTTCTCCAGTCCAAACATGATGCCATAGATTACTTTCTACCCTTGCTGTAGAAATAAGAGCGGTCTCAGGACATAAAATGGAGTACCTTCTTCCTCTCACTTTGTTACTCTCTGTTCTCTTCCCGTTTTCCAATCTCCGTCTTATATGGAACCAAATATAGACAATTGCATTGCTGAGGAGACTAGTCTGCAGGGCTTTGTTTCTGAGATAGTGGTGTATAATCTTAGATATGCACTAACTTACTTTCTTCTGGTCTTTTTTATTTCTTTCATTGTGCCCCCCTCCTTGCCCCAACCATGTAAACTGGTTAGTACTTGAGCCCCAGGGACAGAGTTTATAGGAAAAACTTTTTGATGAAATTACTTCTTATGGAGAGGCTTTTCTGGGTGAACCAAAAGTAATTTTCCTATGTCTAGAAGGACTCTCCCTGCTCCATGGTGTAACCGTGATATCCTCAGGTAGTAGTGATGCGATTTCTTATGTGCTCTTTGGCCTTTCACCAACTGAAAAACCCAAATACGTGCACAGGCACATACACCTGCAGTTCCTGAATCCGTTGGACAATTCATCAGACATTGGTGAAAGCCAGGTTATTGCCTGGTTAATGATGACATGAGAGGTGCTGAATGAACAATAATGGGGAATTTTGAATTTTGAAGTTGGATGGTTTAATCTTGGGATGCTAACTGCTAGCAAATTATTAGTAAGGTTGCTGGAGCTCTCTATTGCTTTTTAGTTTAGTTCACCAGGCTTTCAAATAAAAGAGAAACAAGCAACCCCCAAAACCAGCAGATCTCTAGGAAGCTAGACGTGCCTAGCTTCCATCTAATCACTCCTCTCCCCCTTGGCTGGATCATTTGTTTAGGATCTTCTGTCTGCAAATCTTAGTTTGCCGAAAAGAAAGGAAAATGCACGTAGTTCAGCAACTTCATGTTCCTGCTAGCTTGTAAGTATGTTGTTGGCTGGTATTAACACAGCATCCAAAAGAAACCAGTTAGAGAAGTGGTGCTAACTTGGCAATGTGCATGTATTTTTCTTTTTTTTAATTTCTGTAAGATATGAATTTATAATAAACAACTCTGCAGGCTTTTTTATCTTTCTTTGAGAAGCCACAACTGATGGTGTTTTGCTAAGTTCTTTTGTTTCTCTTTGGTTATTGCTCTCTGTCAATGTTAAATGGGCATGCCAGGCTGTTAGAGGCTGATGACCAAGATGAAGAAATTTCTGTTGTGGTACTCTAGGAATCTGAGAAATATTCAAACCTTGCCTGGCTTTGTTGTCTTTAGCTGCAAGGAGACTTTTGGAAAGTAAAATATGAAAATATGCCGCTCTGCGCTTTTTTTTAAGATAGTATGTTCTAAATTGGAGAATCTTGCCACAAGCGTAGGGTATTCTCGAAACTGAGACTGGGCTTGATAAACAGTCATTTAGCAGATGCTCACAGCCCTACGAGGATATCTAATCTGAATTGGCTTCAGTAGGAGTGGTGGGGTGTGGAGGGAATAGAGGCTGCTTATTAAAGGACAACAGCAGCAAATACCAAGCATTTTTGCATGCAACCACTGGCTAGAGTCCAGCTTGTAACATTCCCTAGACAACTGGTGGTGAGATGATGTGGAGCATCTAGAGAGAAGTGGAGGAGCTATAAAGCAGCGTCGTAAATAGTAAAGCAAATTACTGACTCTTCTGTGCTGGTCCAAACTATCAGTTACACCTCTTGGCTTCAGAAAATTAGCCAAGTGATTAAGATATCCTTTTAATTACAGATCTTGACTGTAAATATCTGTTAATTTGTAACTGGCAGGTCTGCTCAGTTGTGTATGAGAATAAGTGTCTCTTCTGTTCTTCGCAACCGCTGTTGTGAGAAGGACAAAAAACCATTGTTGAGACTCTTACGCAGTTACTTTCTCCTGCAAACAATTTAAGTGTGTACTTTCATGTTTTGATGCTTTGTGTAAGTGGCTGCTTTGTATGAAAGGAGGCGTTGCTGGCCACAGGACCTGCGAGCAGCAGGTTGGGATTCCTGAGTCTTGTGAGATGAGGCACTGAGAAGAACTTGCCCAGATGCCATGGTGATGCCACTTCTCCTTTGTGGAAGGACTTTCTGCTTCCAGATGAACTTCTCATCCCAGAGCTTGTTGCTGATCAGGAATGTTAGAAATAGACAAACTGCTAGGGCAGAGGAAAAGTTTGAGTGATCCAGGCTCCCAGGATGGAAAATACTGGGTTGTTTGGTTAGTTGCCAGTAATTTCAGTCACAGAGATGATCTGTAATGGATTAGATGACACTAAGTGCACCTGACCATCCTAATATCTTCCAGATGCTTATCTTCACAAATAGTGTTAGCTTGCAGTAGAGACTTTGTGCAGAGGTAGGAAGATGAAGAGAAGTCTATCTTTGCGTTTTTCTTTGTACACATCGTTGTGTCCTTCTGTCTGATGTGACTCAGGGCACTACACTTTGTATTTCCCGCGTAGCCCCCGATCTGCCAGTAATACTAATGGCTAGCTGGGAGCTGCTAGAAAGGTGCCAGTCCTTGTAGTGGGACTTCAGTTAAGCAACTTGAATCTAGTTTGGCTTCCCTAAAATCCAGAAACTCATTTGCCAAATCATGAAGGGGTGGTGGTGTTGCCTTGTCCAGCCACACTGAGTGCTGTAACTGTCACAAAGAGATGTGTCGATGCTTCAAACCTGCTTGACAGTAAGAAAAGCAACTGTTCCACTGCTATTTTCCTTTAGAGCAACGTTTCCCCTTAGAATAGATCTTTTCCAGATAGGCATTTAGCCTGTTCATAGAAGGATAACTGCCGTTGTAAGTGGGCTGTGTGGGAAGAGCACACTGCTCTCCTGGAAGTCAGAAGACCAGCTTCCATTCCTGGTTGCTTTGTGACCTGCGAGTCCTCTCCTGCTATGTTTGTTTTGCCTGTTCTCTAGATGACAATCTATTCAACAGAGAACATGCCCCTTCTGTGCAAGATTTGGGCTCGGGTTGCTCAGGGAAAAAAAAAAATTGCAGCTGGTTGAGAAGTCAGTCGCTAATTTTTGCTAAGAAAATTGTAGCTGAGATAAATTTGCCTGAAGAGTACTTTCCTGTATTGAAAATGACACTACAGCTTTACATGCAATGAAATTAAACCCATGTAAAAATGTAAAGTGCTCACGCTAGCTAAGCTTTTCTTATTTTAAATGTGCTTGAAGCTGCTTCAAAGCAGAAGCTTTGCCGCTCTAGGGAAAAGCGCTTTAACTCCAGATACTGCATAAATTTACCAGGGACTGTCAGATTTTCTTTGACCTATCCCTAACATAGTCTGTAAGGGAGAGATCCTTCAGTTAATTGATGGGATAATGTTATACCTCCAATTTGAGGCTACTGCTAAAGACTTGGAGGCACTGTTTGACATAGGCTTGAGGTGATGCAGCACTTCAATTCAGTCTCATAAGGTTTTATTTCTACAAAGTGGAACTGAGACTGAAATAAAGGAGGCGAAATTATGACCCTGCTGAAGTCATTAGCAAAGCTGCCGTTGACTGAAGTAAGGCTAGGATCTTGGCCAAGGATTTTAGTTGTTTAATTTATGGTAACATATTAATTGAGTTATATTAAAACAAGGTTTTGAAAAAGTTAATCTTTAGCTTCATGATACTATCTCCGTTCCATAAATATTGTACATCGTGTTAGTAAAAGTTTACCTTTTTTGGGCAGGTTGATAGAGGTAGAAGATTTTACTTTATTTTTGTATTTCGTGTGTTTGCACTCCTGGGAAATAACTAAAGTACGCAGATGTCATTATTTCTATAAATGAAAAGGACTTTATCCTAAATCTTCAAATTCTTTTGTAGTATACGGCAGTAAAGCTATCTAACACTCTATCCTGCAGGAAATATTTGGCATACTTGTAAGCTCCAGGGAGAGGAGAACTGGGATGATAACATCCATTAGTGTGGCTTTTGAATGAGGACTTGAATAAAGACTTTCTGTAAAAAAAAAAAAAAAAAAAAAAAAAAAAAAAAAAAAAAAAAAAA